>CAXKVY010013621.1:0-28815 GCA_964058915.1 Tetropium fuscum | reverse complement strand
GGAAGTGAGTACGCTATTTGAGGAGCAAGATCAAGAAAAGGAAGAAGTCGTTTATAGGAATAATGCTGTTAAGCAAGAGGTGGTAAACATTAAAAAAGAGACCCAGGAAAAAATAAATACCCTGAAAAGGCATAACAACCAGAGGTAGCACAATTAGGACAAAACATTTTAAATTAATTTCCTTTAATCTGGTTAAGTATAAAAATGAGGATACACAACTTTTTCTTTGAAAACAAAATTATAAACTTTTGTGGTATATTATTTATTTGTATGATTAAACTTTTTACCGTTATGTTCACGTTTCTCTCTATTCATGAGTCGTTAACCCCCTCCTTAGTGACTCTCTCCCTTCTTGCCAGCCACCCTCTTAAAATCGCCCATATTCGTGGTGTTTATGGGAGATCCAATAATGGCTAGGTGGTCTATCTGCGTTACTTCATCACCGGACTGGTTGTCCTTTATGAAGAACTGAATGTTCTGTACATTTTGGAATTTTACATACCGCAGATTGACCGGGTTTCCTTCCAGGTCCTCGGGAGTCACCCTAGAAAAGAACCAAATATAGTGGTGCCCAAATAAACCATGGCGGAGTAGCATAAATGGCAAATGGTGACCCAATACCGTACAGACTTGATAATCCGTATATGCTGGAATTCGATTTTACAAGTATTCGAAGATTATTGTGTTACTTACTCCAAGTCTTGGATGCTAGTATAATTATCGGCGAGGTCAAAATCTATGGTTCTAGGTTGGTTGATGAAAATCCTAATATGTTTTGGTCCCTTATCGGCAGGCGCCTTGATTTTCAAACTGTGGATCTTGACGCCTTGGTTGAATGTAATTGAAATAATTAACTGAAATACAAAACAGCTTTTTGATCATGTATCAAGTTCTATATTAGCTGTCAATATTGTATACATACATAAATTGGAGGCTTTGCAGTTGGCTAAAAATAAACACAAATTGTTTTGTACCTGTTCATCACAGTCGGATTGTAGAAATCCCCCTTCTGACGTAAGGCAGTGTATAAACGGATGATCATCACTCTCATTGAGGCATTCACATTGTGCTTTCATAATAAAGGTTTGCAAGTCCATCTGAAAATACACAAGTAGAGTAGCTATATGGTTAGTTTATTTTATTATAACTTACATGACCAGCTACTCCTTCGGCATCTTCGCTATCATCGGAACCGTAATATTGCTGAATTTTATTCTCCAGAGTCGCAGCATCCGCACCTTGTAAGCGGTCTACTTTCGTCTGAAACTATCACTTACACTAATTGAATTTAATATCTCCAACAACTTACCTTGTTCCTATAAAAAATAAACGTAGGCATGGCCGAGACACCCTGAGCAGCAGCCGTGTCCTGGCACTGGTCGACATCGACTTTGATGAACACAGCCCTGGGGTATTTGACAGCTAGTTGCTGGAAGACGGGAGCTATTTTCTGACACGGCCCACACCTTGCAATATACCCAAAAGCAGTGAGAAAGTAATCACTTTTAAGGTTAACTTACCAAGTCGCTGTAAAATCTGCCACTACGAGTCGCGTAGATGCGTTAGCTAGTTCCGTCTGAAAATGGGCCTCATCTGTTATCACTCTTACGGATCCCATGGTATTCGTTGCACTAAGTTATTGGAATTAAGTTGGAAAGTGATGACTGGCAAAATATAACCTAATCTGCCAATTGCCAATATTAGACAGATGACAGACAGCAGTAGGGATTTTTTGATTTTCCAATGCAGGATATCTTTGTCACTAGATTGTTAAGGGTATGAAGGCGTTTAGCGCGTAAGTTCGAATGTGCAAATACATTAAAAGTAGCGTTTTTGAGTAATTGTATTAGTCCCTGTCCCTAGTCTAGAATTATTATAGGCAGTGTATACCTATTTCGACGGTTCGACAGTGTATGGTGTATGTGTTGCCAGCGGATCAGAAAATATTGTACCAATTCCTGCAGATACATGTACCAGATTTCACACAATTGTACCAGATTTGAAAAAAATGTATAAAAACATTTTAAATAATTTTTTTTTATTACACACAAAATAAACCATATGCATTGGTTAGTGGCGCTGAAACCGCTCCAGATCTTCAAAAATATTTTCAAAGCAATTCAATTATAACTAACTATTAACTATTAAATTATAATTATGCTTGAATTACTATTGTTTATCGTACCACTGTACTGTATTATAACCATTGAAAGAAATTCACATTTCCTGAGAAATTTGAATAATATTTGAAAAGTATAGTGTACTTGCAGGCTTTGCACTGGAATGTTAAATTCGAAAATGATACATTTTCTCAGTAAACTAATTACATTGGACTAGGAGTTTGGGTAATCTTTATTTGGACCTATTATGTCTCTGCCCGTTGAACAAAGGAAGGTTCCTTTAATTAGCGGTTTTTTGTCAAGTGACTTTATAGAAAGCCACTGTACGATAGCTTAGAGACCCTTACGATAGCTGATATTTAGCCGCCATCTTTATGTGAATAGTAAAATCATTAGCGAGATTATTTACCTATTTCTACCTACACCGGAAAAGTGCACCGGCGCCATCTTTTGGGCTTAATGAAATCTTGCTTCTATTAGCATTACCATAGATGGCACTACTGTGTGCCGAGAAGTTACTCAGCTACACAATAAATTTTTCTACGAGATCGAGCAGATATAGAGCTTAACTTAGCAATTATCCAAGCTCGAAATGTTATTGATTATATACAAAGAATAAAGAATAAGGCACAATGCAGAAAAGGAGTTTGCAGACTTGTTTCAAAGGACTTTAAAAATGAGCGAAAAAACCAAACTGTCCAAACTAAGCGGTGTAATACACCGTTTACTAATGAAGAGGAATATTACATGATGTCTATATTTTTGGAAAAGTTTGAGATACACAAAACAACTTGCGAATTTTGCTATAGGTATCTAGTGTCTTTGCTATCTATTATAGTGTCTTCTCCCTATATCTTCCAGTATATATAACATCATTTAAATTTATGAAAATGATCTTGAGCAAAGTAGCTGTAAACGCTGAATTTGAAATGTGACATCAATATTTAGCAGTCCAATTGAATGAACCAAAAATGCTATAGAGTGTTTAAATTAAATATTTGCAATGATAATTACTTTCCGAACATAACCCCCTCTAGCTCTAGAACCAAATTCTGGTTGTACCTACCTATATACTAGATACAGTACATTTATAAACAAATATTATTAAATGTTAATGCTTTTTGTAATAAGAATTAAATAATAAAAGTCTAATTAGGTACTAGCGAGTCAAAGGCGCTCCCTCTACTATTTTGCAAAAAATTTTAAAACTGAAAGATATGTCGGCCTCCGGTTTCCTTATTTATTTTCCTTAATTAATGGGCTATTAAACACAGCTAAAAGGTCTATAGAGTTGTATTTAATTTTTTTGAGAAAATGTGTAAAATTTCTTTGAATAGCGCCCCCTATCGTTAGGCACACAAATTAAATTTAAGTTGCTTAAAAAAATAATAAATCGGGTTTAATAATAGCCCTACGTGATGACTCATAGTTGGTTAAATCCGGCTAAGGCAAACTCAAGTTACAGCATTTGAAAAATTCCACATATTATGTAGTTATGCTTCACACTACTGTTGCCATGGTAATTAGAAAAAAATGTTAAAACAAAATTTGTAGTTGACGGGATATTCCAAAAAGTGTAATTTCGACCTATATTGTACCTTGTACCGAATATATTTTAAGAAATTGACGATTTACGTATCTACTGTAACGCCCCCGGGCGACGAAGTTAGGAACTCTTTGTGTTGCAACTTTATCGAGAGATTAGAGAAAACAAGATGGCAATACTTGCCATAATGACTTTATATTTGACAACAGGCTATTTGACTGTTTCAAATAATAACCCCTCTGCCCTCAGTGAATTTATTTGGAAGGGCAAAATGTTAAAATCTTCAATATATTATAGCAAACTACTTATTTTTGAGGGAAACTTGACAAAAAGTTGCAGATTGAAGCTGCCTTTGCACGTCAAATAAAATAAAAAAATGTCGACGCGTTAATAAGTTCCGATCAAAAATATTGCAGGGGTTGGTTTTTTAGCCCCCTTGTAATAACATCTCAGGGTTACAAAAACTGTCACAATCTGTCATTTTATTAGTCAAAGTTGTCGGCCAAATTTCATTCTTCTAAATTCTTCCATAGTTGAGAAACTAAATAAAAACCATTTTTTACCCCCAACTTTAGAGGACTCACTCTAAAGTCCTCTAAAGTTAAAAAATCTGTTATTTTAAAGACTAACGCAATTTATATTTATTATTTTTGTGTAATAAAAATGAGAATGACAATGGTGGGTTAACTATAGGACGCCCATGGAATAAATTTAGGCGCTTTTGTTCTTTCCAAATACCAACAGTGTATATATTTTGCCTATATTTTGTGGTCACGTAGATTTCAATCATTGTTAAAACCCCTATTATAGTACTCGATGACAGACTTTTGTATAGTACCTACCTACCTACAAAACGTATAGCACATGCCTACCTCCTTACTATTGGAGGTCCTTACCCCGTCAAGTACTCTTGACGGGGCCCCGAAATTGAGTCTTGCGGGAGACCTAGTATTCGTGTGTGGATCAGGCAAGTAAATAAAAAAGTTATGTGTAACATAATTTATTATACACGATTTATTATAAAAACAGTAACTTAATACAAAGCAACACAAGAATAGTCCTTGATTGAAGACAGTGAATTTCCAAATCTTTGGCAAATAGGTATTAGGAAATAGAGAAAAATCATTAATAGCCGAATAGTGTCGCTGATATTGCACAAAGCCTAAACATAAACAACAGTTAGACATTTATAGGTAATGTAAGCCTTACAATTTTACACATTTTCCTAAAGTAGTTATTGTCTTTACACAACAGTAGTGATAATCGCGGAAATCATATTACACGAAATAAACGTCTCTACCCTACAACATTTGTACAATCGCGGCAGTTTTTTTTACAAATTTTTTGTGTCAGTGTTCGAGCAAGTGTTCAATCAAAGTATTGACCATAAGTAGGAAGAAGTATTCGTTTTCATAAAAGGTACAAAATTTTATTTACATCAACTAAGATTTACATCTTCAAATTTTCAACAATGATATGCTTATTCTAGAATCTATCCAATAGTTCTAAAATAAATAAATTTAAATCATCGCCCTTACAACTTTACAAATTATGGCTAATTTATGTACATTTTCTTTGGAAGACTTTGTGACTTGTCGTCTTATAATTACTTATCCTAGGACAACTACCGTTTAGAATTTTTGCAGGTACAACAAAACTATTGCCCATGTACAGGGCGCGGTTGCGGGTTCCATCCATCAAGCAGCAGTTTGACAGAAGACAGTCAAGTACGTCACGCAATGATATGTTTTCAAAAGTGATATTCTATGATAGTGATATAGCAATAGTTTTAGAACCTCGAATCTAATGAGCGGTGCGATCATTATATTTATCTTAGCGATTGTTTTAGGTACGTGTAATTCCCGCTTTTAAGCGATGAAATATAATTATTGTAAGAGGTTTTTAGGGACAATTTAATTTATCTATAAAAAAATCGCATATGCCACAGTGCAATTGTCACTTTGACAGCGACGAAAGTTATCGGCAACTTTTTGCACTAGTGTTTTTTCACAGGTATTCAATTTTTAATCAACCACAAATAAAAATGTGTTATTTTTAGTGTTTTATAAATAAAGTTTGCATTCATGTTTCTAAATTTCTTATTCATTAAATTGTCCTGCCGAATTACACTCGATATTTGTATTGACACTGGGTAAAGGGTAAATCTGCGTTGCTTAAATTCTAAACTGTTTCCTTTAACAATTTGACTCGAAAAACTGTCAACCTAAAAACGCTCCACCTTCGGTGTCGCGTTTTTAATAATTCACAGTTTTCTCGTCTAATTGCTAGGCGAGGCAACAGTTTATCCGGTAAAATACAAACCTCCTGTGTAATTGTAAGTGAACAGTTGATCTCAGCCCTCTCATGATAAAACGAATTGGAAATTTCCAAAACGCAGACAACAGCAAGTAATGAGAATATGGTTTGACAAATAGAAAAGCATTTACTACTAGCTCAGATGGTGAATACCTACCATACGTTTTGCTGTTTATGAGAAACCAATTACACGCTGTGATAATGATCTACAATCAATTTGCCTAAAATATATCAATACAAATGCAAAATGCCTACTCACCTACTTAACGACTTAAAACATATTTAGATAATTATCATCTGCTTCTAATTCAATTAATCAAAAACAAAAAAAAGGAATTTTGACATAGGTAGGTACTCCATGATGTCGAAAACCACCATAATTTTATAATTATTGCATAGACTGACAAATTATTTTCAATCTTACGAAAGCTATAGGTACATATTTTGACGATTTTTTTCAAAAATTTTAAAACACAATTCACACTTTTGACAAACGTCAAACTGCAAACGGTCAATCAATATACAGGCGTAGCAACTTAACACGAACCAGGGGGTCATCAGAGGGGTCAAAGGAAGGAAACTGTGCAAAACCAGTCTCAGACACCTAACATTGATTCGCTTCGCTAAAATATATACTTAACTATCATACATTCGGCTAGCAATCCCATAAATTATAGATAAGTATGACAAAAGCGGTCCAGCTCACTTGACGTGCATGCTCATCGGCAGCAGGTCGCAGTTGCAGGCGGCGCCGCCATCACCATCCTGGCACATCTTCTGACACCACAAGTCCCAATCCACCACCGGCTGGTTGTCCGAGATGGACAGGCTTCTGTAGGAGAGCATGTCGAGGGAAGTGGCGTTCTTGTAGAGGCCGCAAGCCTGGCACCCGTACAGCCTGTAGTCATAACTGACGCAGAAGTGACTGCAGACCTGCACGAAGTCGGTCTTGGTGGTGGCGGTGGCGGACTTCTCAGCACAGATGCATAGCGGATAACCGAGGTTGTTCTCGCAGAGGACGCCGCAGGAATTGTGTCGAGTGGCGGACCCGAAACTCACGTTCGTGTTTGCGTGTAGCGACTGCAGGGGCAAGCCTTGGGGGATGATGTCGACGCAGTCCGCTCCGCAAGGGGTGCCACCCAGTCCTGACATGCAGAGTTCGGCGCATATGCGCCGCTCCTGCGAAGCAGTCACGATTGGCTGCAGGGCGGCGGTATCCATGTAGTAGGATATGTGCCTAGCCGCGGTCACGCCCACCAGCACCAGCAGCAGGAATATCGACATCCTGCAAAGTTATGTAACTGTGTTATTGTTTGAGGGACATTGGCGGGGGCGGGTAGGGTGGCCCACGTTTTATTGGTTTTTTTATATTAATGGTGTATCGCGACTGACCTCTGGGCATAATCGGGTGATTGATAGATGATGGGATGGGTAGATTTTGGAATGATTTAGATGAAATTAATGATTTTGTCGCGAAGATTACTGTATTAGAAATGCATTTATAAAGGTCATTATGAAATGGGAACAAATATAATGTACACCAGATTAAACCATACATCCCTAGCCCAGTCCACCAAAAAAATTATTGAATTGAATAAAAATAATAAATTGAATTATTGAATCTTAACGGAATCACATTATTATACTTGGAAAATGAGAACAGCACCACTAAAATTGCTATGTTGCGTATTATTTGCCATGCTTACATTTTAAATTCTATATGTCTATCGATTTTACTAAATGTTCACCAAAATCAAAACGCTCAAATACCGTGCTGTATATAATAAATATTTGTGCTATCCATTCATATTTCTTCTTTCTCGAAAAAACTACTTGTGCGTCAAATAATTATTATGTTACTCCAAATATTAAATATGCTCGCGCATCTCTGCTTGTTGTTTCCAGAAAAGTTTTTGCAGGCTTTTACAGCAGTTGCACAGTATACTTAGTAGCTTTTACAGTGCGTGTAACCACGTAACCAGTGTATTGTCATATTATGATAAACTAAAACGGCTAATGGAAGTTTACCAGGGCCGCGAGTAGTGTTCCAGACGAAGTTCCGCTGTTTCGTTCTTATTCGGAGTCGGATGGAGAAGCTGATACGGTACAGCCTAAAAGATGGCGCAAGCAAGGTAGGAATTTAGTGTGTTGAAAGAAAATTTTCGAACATTAAAAGTGCCTAGGAAACTTATTTGGCAGGGGTTTCAGTACTCATGGTTGGAACCACGGATAGAGATATACATTTTCACTCCTTTGGTCTTGTTGTTACAACCACAGAACAAACAAATGATTTTGTGTTTTTATTTCAAACGTTAAAGAATACAGTTCTCTCACTCAAGTATTCGGTCAGGATATAATTATACGAATGTGCTGGGCGCATGCAAAAAAGAAGATGCAAGTACGAGTTGAGCAATCTGTGCAAAAGAAGTACCAGGGACATACTATTGATATTGATTTGATGAAGGATATTGATTTTTGGCAATGTGCTTCAACAACGGAGGTTTTTGACAGGGCCTGTGAAAAATTTCTAGATAAATGGAAAGACGAAACAAATTCCGTACTTTATTTCAAAGACGAATGACTCACAAAAATCAAACTGTCTAAAAAAATATCGTTAAAACATGCTAGTGAAATGAAACGGTGTTATCGAATTCCAGGTGGAGATGTAATGGAATGGGAAACTTTCGAAGATATGTGGGAGAAGTTTGACGGCTACAAAAAACAACATTTCAGTGAGAGGGAAGTACAGTTACCACAGGACGACTCTGACTGGTTAAATGGCACATGCAATTGTCCAGATTATCTTAGAAGTTACATTTGCAAACATTTAGTGGGGTCAGCAATTCGTCTGAAACTTGTTGAACCATCTACTGAAGCAAGAAATGTACGAATTGGAGAAAAACGAAGAAGAGGACGGCCAACTAAAGCTAAGAACGCCTTAATAGTGCAATAAGTGCTTGTTTCATTTTCATTTTTGTTTCGTGAATGTTGTGTTTCATTTTATGTTAAAGAATTATATTGTTTTATTTCTAAGACTAACACTTACTAACTTTCGTTTTTGTTTCGTGAAATTTATGTTGCATTTTTAATATATCGATTTATTTTCATGAATTCTTTACTTATTTCTATACCCCCATTTATTAATGAGACCTAATAAAATACGATTATTTTTAATTATACCTAAGTGAAATTTAGGCTAACAAGAATAAAAAATTTGGGTATATACTTTTCAAATTGAATGTGGTATAAAATATAGTAAACATTGTGTATTTTTGCTCAACAAAGAGTGTTTTTAACTGCTAAATAATATAAGTAACCGACGAAATTTGGTGCACATTTAGCATTTATAACCATCAACAGTTATTTTTAGGAATAAAAAATATAAGAGACTAGCATTATATCAATATTTGGTTGCCTTTTTAAGATTATTCATTTTCTTAATTTTGGTGAGCATTTAGTATTTTTGGGAAACGAAAGTATTTTTTTGTATGAAAATATTGGGTAAAGTTGGTAGACTGTTAAATATACCACCCTTATGAAAATTGTAGAATGGACACAAATCTCTAAATTTGTGTTCTAGACTTATTTTTCCTGAGATTGAGAGTTTTAAAACTACATAGCATGGAAACTAAGCTTTTTTGTAAAGTCGGAAAACTTTTCAATTAATTTTCTACGTATTTTTCTCATTTTATAGCACATCTCGCCAATCGTGCCATCACTGCGCCATCGTAAACATAATTATATCATCACTACGATATAACTGTCATGTTTTTAGATTTAATTTATTACGAATTGTTTTAAGTTGCATGGGATATTTTCAGCGATTTTTTTATTTCGCATTTTAAAATGTTACATAAAATATGAACTTCGAATTCTATGGTGGTCTGTTATTCTGCGCGACGATGGAATATTTTTTTTCAAAAATCACTGAATCAGCTACCTACTTACGTTTTTTTTGCCGAATGGTGGAAAAAGTCCGCTTATATTTCAGAAAATTTTGTGCTGCTGCTTGCGGAGTCAGTTCTTTAATTTTTGCCCGCAAATATCCATACATATTTCGCGACTCGCTCCGTCATATAACACTGAACGAACAATTTTGATTTTTCATAATAATTAATTGGGAAATCGTTCCAAAGCAAGGCGGACGAGGTTTAAATAATGTTTCAGCTGCATGATCTTCACTAGATCGTATAACAAAAAATCGTTTCTACTAATTTTGAAGTAGAATTAACGTATCTAAGAATAGTAGAGGTTTGTGATTTTTGTTCAATGTCTGTCTTATCATCCACGAATCAAAAAAAAATACGCTTCATTTATTTCTTTTGATATAGTTTCCTGAATATAATCAGAAATACATAGCACAATTTCGTTTTGCATTGTTTTTGTTGTGCCTCCACAAAATGCGGCTCTAATTTTTTCGCTATAGGACCCCTTTTCATATAAGATTTTAATACTTCTTTAAAATTTCCGCAAAATTTAAGGAATTAACATTTTTATCATGCCCACGAAAAGCCAACTCCTAAATACAAAACAGCGTCAATTGGTAACTCCATTAAAATCGCCGATTTAATTAAATATTATTATTTGTACATTAAATTTTATAATGTACAAACGACCATTTTCATTTAATGAATGGGCAATGGTCTTCAAATTTTTATTAAGTTGTTATATATATATATATATATATATATATATATATATATATATATATATATATATATATATATATATATATATATATATATATATATATATATATATATATATATATATATATATATATATATATATATATATATATATATATACATATATATATATATATATATATATATATATATATATATATATATATATATATATATATATATATATGTCATAAATAAAATACTCTTTTGAAGAAGACCCAAAAAAGGGACCGAAATGTCAAGTAATATAATCAGTCGGTTTTTACGCATTTTAAAGTTTAAGTTCTTCTAGTTAAATGTATGCTTTTATATATCAATATGTTCCGGGAGCTAGGTAGTCGTTTTCTATGAATGTGAGTTCTCTGTCAAAACTAATGTCACATAAAAGTGTAACTGTGGGAATGGTAGGTTTTGATGGTAAATTCGAGCCTCACTAAAGGGGAAAGAACTTGTACAACTTTTAAATGATTCGTTTCCGTATATACGTCCAGATATATAACGGGTAAGTATCTTCTTTATAAAGGGTCCGCCAATAGGGACGCTCGATCTTTGACAGCTCATGGCGGCCATGTTGTTTGTGGTAGAGTTGGCAAACGTAGTTGTTATTATTCAGTGTATCTTCACAAATCACCATGAACCAATTCAGCCGCGAGCAACATGTGCAAATCGTTAAAACTTATTACGAAAATCATTCATCGGTTCGAGCAACGTTCCGCGCGCTCCGCCAATTTTACGGTGCAATTGATCGTCCTGCTGAGTCGACTATCTGCCGTTTGATTAACAAATTCGAGGCAACCGGTTCGGTGAACAATCAGCCAACACCGACGCGTCGTCGAAACGTCCGATCTGCCCAGAATGTCGCCGCTGTGCGCGATAGTGTGCGTGAAAATCCGCGACAGTCAATTTCACGTCGCGCACAGGAACTCCGCCTTTCGGAAACATCACTTCGCCGAATCTTGCATCTGGATTTGGGCATGCATCCGTACAAGATCCAGCTGACACAAGAGCTCAAAATAAACGACCATAGACAGCGCCGTATCCTTGCTGATTGGGCTTTAGAGCAGTTGGAAGTCGACCCCGATTTTGGTCGCAAAATCATCTTCAGCGATGAGGCACATTTTTGGTTAAATGGGAATGTCAACAAGCAGAATTGCCGTTATTGGGCCGAGAACAATCCACAGGAGGTCCACCAGGTCGCAATGCACCCAGCAAAGGTAACTGTTTGGTGTGGATTTTGGGCCGGAGGCATCATCGGGCCGTATTTCTTCGAGAACGACGATGGTGTGTCCATCACGGTAAACGGCGAACGATACAGATCCATGATAACGAACTTTTTCTGGCATGAAATCGACAATATGGATGTCGAGGATATGTGGTTTCAGCAGGACGGCGCTACGAGCCACACAGCGCGCGCCACAATGGATCTTCTGCACGAGCGCTTCGGAGGAATGGTTATCTCGCGCGGAGGCGACATCAACTGGCCACCGAGATCGTGCGATTTAACCCCACTAGACTATTTCTTGTGGGGTTTTCTTAAATCACAGGTCTACGCAAACCAACCACAAAACACTGATGCCCTCAAAGTCAACATACGCCACGCCATCGATGAAATACAGCCCGATTTGTGCGCCAGAGTCATTGAAAATTGGACTTCTCGTATGCGCGCCACCCAGCGAAGCCGAGGTGGACATTTGACCGATATTATTTTCCATACATAATGCCTTCGAATACTCTTTCAAACAAAAAATTAATTTCATTTATACCTCTCACACAACTTGCTTTATTTCATTTTAAAGATCGAGCGCGCTTATTGGCGGACCCTTTATATATATTTCTTCCGTCCGTGTGTTGTCAGTTGTCATTGAGCTCCACCGAAGCGGCTGGACTGATTTTGATGATGATTAAGATAATTCGAGTTCTAATGGTGTTCAGCTTCACAATTTGATCCGATAGAAAATATGTTTTTAATTAATTTAAATATCTATAAATTAGGTTTGTGACCGGTGCTTTCGCCATTTTTTCTAGTTTCGGGGTTCTGATGTTACAAACATACAGAAAAACATACAATCGAATGGAGAATCTCCTCCTTTTTTGAAGTCGGTTAAAAAACTGCAAAAATATCATCAATATACCTCAAACAAACTCTAGGGAAATACTCGAGTTCTTCTTTATCGATTACATACTCTACTCATCTACTCATGAATAGACTGGCAATAAAAGGTGACAACGTTCCAGCAGTGGGAAACTTTATTGAATTTTATTGAAACTTTATTTAATTGAAAATAATTTTGTTTCATGCAGTTTCGTGAGTTTAATGTAAGCAATAGATGAATCTATTACTTATTGAATAAGAGGGTAAAAAAACTGTAAAAAATGCAAAAAGTTATTAGTTATTTACATATTACATTATTAGCAGCGTGTAATGTACTGAACTTTTCATTCTTCTCTCGATTTTATTATGTAAAATACATAATTTAAAGAAGCTGAAAATCATCTGTAGACTGTAATAAAATGGGTATTAAGGCGGTTTATTGACATAAAAATAGTAGTATCACAGTATGTTGTTAACGTTACTTTGGTAACATTCATGTCAACAAAAAATAATATTTTGACAGTTATCAAATAATTATTACTTCAATATAAAATTGATAAGTATAAACGTCGTTTAAGTTTAATATTCGACTAGAAATTAGTTAAAAATGAATTTCATTGAAGAAGCAGCAATTATTGTGTGCAGAAGTTTGCTACGATGGACGTTCAGTATAAAAATTGTGTTGTGTTAGTGCAGATTCTTACTACAAAAAATAATGTGCAAAGAAGATTTGTCGTAACAGAAGATTGGGTAACGTATGTTAATCGTTATATCCGACCAACTCCGACCAAAAAAGGCTCAATATGAACGCTTCTTTTATCAGTATGAGAGCGTGGCAGATGTGTAAATCAGATGGATGGAAAGCATACAATTTAAAAAAATATTGAATTGAAAATAATGTTGTTTCATTTGGTGCGTTTAATGTATTCGTTTATTAATTCTTGACTAAGATTGTTTGATTCGAGTGAATCCTTAAGATAGTCCAGGGTCTGTTGAATTGGTACACTTGGAAACAAAGTTCTTACATCAATGGAGATCGAAAAATCACGCTCCTGCAGCTGAATATTATCGATCTTATCGATACTGTCAAACCAGCCACTTTTTGACCGATTACAAAAAACAATTATCTGACCCACCTTCTAGCTATACAGGATATAAGTTTTTCCCTTTGTAGACTATATAGGTTGGAAATGTCTTAAATGAGGCACTCACAGTAAACATAAGGGACGTAGAACTTTTTGATTGGTCCATAACACGAAGAACTCTTTTAACACCTCGACGGACAACCACCTTTACTTGACCTGGTCATCAGTCAAGTTGGTCTCGCTATAGTTTAAAATGTTGTCGGGACCTACGTCAACAAGGTGTTCTGTTAGATTATCAAAATATGCATTCGTTTCTATTGCTGTAACTTCACACCTAGATCTTTTCATATTTTGTGCCAATCTAATTTGTGAGCTCATGATGCCTCTTCAAGAATGATTGTAAATTGTAACCAATCCTTACCAAGTAAATTTTCTTTGAAGCGTCTTTCTTGTATGTCTTTAACTACTTCTTTATCTATTTTTTATCTACTTTTAACTATAAATCTTACTTCCATATGTGTGATCGGATAACTGCAATTGGCGGCTCTGTCTATTGCGCCGACAATTGCATTTTCTTCAAGCCTGTTCAAAACTGTTTGCCTGCCAGGTTTTAAAATATTAACAATTAACACCTCGATATTTTCTGCTTAGAGTTGCCCTTGGAACTATATAGCGTTCTTCAGCCTCTCTAAGTGTCAATATGCATGCCATTTACAACATTTTCTATTGCTGTTTGTAGACTTTCATTGGAGTAGTCAATATATTTTCTGGCATGTCCCAATTTCCCATTAAAAGAACATTTTTTTATTAAATACCGGTGTAACTTTTTTTAATTAGAATTTTTAGGTTAAATTTACACATCACATTATTAACGACGTATTGACTGAGAAACGGGAATTTCAATTTCTAAATAAACTGCAGAGTTTTTGCACAGCATATGAGACAACTTTGATGTTTCTAAAAATATGACATACATTTACTTACCAGTCAACTTTTTCTAATCTAGAGCATCACGAAAATTACCACCGACCAAAACAAAAGTATGTAACAGACATATAAAACACGTAATTCATCAACGCAAGTTCGGAACTGCACCTGTAGATAGCCCTAACATATTAATTTAAAAAAAATCCAATCCCAAAATGTTACCATCCTTGTCTCAAGTACCCCCGGTACTTCGGTATTAATTTTTGTTAACGGATTTCTAGAACGATTTCTCATATAGAAACGGTCTATATGACCCTTACTAATAAAACTGTTAAACATTTCATAATAGTCCTCTTTATATAAAATAAATTATCGTTTAAAAACTATAAAAACGCGGTGAATTAAAAAATAACTAACTATTATTATTAAAAACTACTACGATTTTGTTTAATAATGATAAAAATTCCACTAACTCAATATAATTAAATGCTTTTTACTAAGTTTAAAATAAGAACAAAATGATCGACAAAAAAATGATTTTCTTATAAAAAAAGCATGGGGGTGCATGATATCAATTGTTATAAACATTTCATTGATATCATGTACCCCAAACCCACGCCTTTTTACAATAAAATAATTTGTTGTCAATCAATTTATTCTTATTTTAAACTTAGTAAAAATCATTTATTTATATTGAGTTAGTAGCATTTTTATCATAATTAAATAAAATAGGGTAATAGGAGAACCGATAACAATACAATAATTTGACAACTTTGTCCTAGTCATTGGTTGTTGATAAGGGTGCAAAATTTCAGTTCAATCTGATGTTTTGAAGGGTGAAAATCTCGTTCGAAGATTCTGTAACAAACAAACATACAGGTGAAGCTAATATAGAAGCGTGTTAAAGAGAGTTCGATTTCTGCAAGCCCTTACTAACATAATATCCTTTGAATGAGTCGGGAAAGCATTGAATATAACTTTCAACACAGGCTACAATGTCATCTAAGACACCCTGAGACTCGGGTAACGTAAAATTTAAGCCCTTATTTACAAGGCTAAGTCCATCCTTACCCATACTAAACCTCCAGCTTAAGACGACTGGACGACTGGGCCACAAGACTATATAAATCGGTCTAAAGGTTATTTTCTATTCTTCTTAACCCTAGTATCACCAAATGAAAAATTTATATTAATATCCAAACAAGCCAATTGTTTCAACTCCTCCTACTGTTGACCGTTGTACCTTCATCCGTCCAACAAGAACAACGAATCATTCTAGCCATAATGCTAACAAGAGCAAATCCAGGGACATTAGTAGAGCAAACGATTTAATAAGTGTCATCATCCCGGCAAATATATCATGTCCCCTTCAACTATCATAAATTCCAGTCAGCTACAGAACTCCGCCGCCGCTCCCCCGTCGGCAAACAATTGAACATCAGACGTCAGCGCCAGAGGTTGCCATTTTCCGCTTGGTTAAACGGCCAACCGGCCTACGCGATTTTTGTACACAATTGAAAATGAGATTAGGAATAATGAAATTCAGGATTAGTTAAAAGTTGACAGGGATTTTGGATTTTGGACGGGTGTCCTTTCCGGTTTTAGAATGTAACGCACACATTATGTTAGGCGCCTTTATGGCGTTTGTCACAAACTTAAGCACTGTCATATGTTTTTCTTATATGTTTGCGACAATTTTGTATTTCATATTTTGGTTTTCATTAACTAGAGCAGTTGCTATTATAGAAAATCTTATCAAGAACTGATTTCTATAATTAGGTACATTTTATGGAAAGCTTTTTGAGATTAGTCTGATAAAGTAATCCCATACATTTACGATTTATATAAATTACAACCTACACTTACGAAACTAATAGCTACATGAACTTTTGACCGCTAGCACTTCGTTTATGAGTATGATGATGTGATGTCAAACTTACTTCTTAAAACTCATGTTAAGTCTCACACCTATGCAACTATATTCACCGGTACAACTAAGTATAATCAACTAATCAATGAACAGAGGCAAAACAGATAAGAATGGACAACTTTATATAGAGAATATTGGAGTAGTTATCTGTCAGCAATGGTTATCGATGATTCTTTTGTATAGGGTGAGCAAAATACACGTAGATATTTTTCCCAAGTTTCTCAAATCTGAAATCATCGTATTCTCTACATGTTTTGAGTTTGAAACAGGTAATATGACAGCAAAAGTATAATATTGTGCTACCACTAATAATATATTACTAATATATTACACTTTTGATGATGACACAATTTTAGATGACACAACCTTTGCAGCGATATAATAATTGATCAACGAGAACTACAATTGAAAATAATCTTGAACATAGTTGAGAGCACCAAATCTTTAGGAATATAGCTGGGACTTTGGAAAGTTTGGAAAACTTAGAATAAGCATCTAGACAAAATTCAAAATAAACTTATACCAATATGGTTTCGGCAATATAGGGTGTCGGAGATAATTTTTATACTTTTATTCTACTCTTTTATATCTGATCACAATATGGGCAACTCGTGGCACAACTTGTTTTGGATAGATGAAAGTTTTACAAAATAAAATTATGAAAGTCGTGTTTAATATACCCTGGCAAACTGCTACCGAAACTATTATAATCTATAGTAAATATAAAACCATTAGAAGGCGTATTAAAAATAGAAGGAAGTAAATTAATTTTTAAAAATATAGGTAACAACTTACGGGTATCTACATCAAATTTTTCTTTTTTCGGGTGACGGTACCTCAACACTAGCAACAACATTTTATACAAGACTTTGTTTCAGATCCACACTTCCAACATTCACCCAATTCTTTGGGACACCTTTGACAGAATATTACATGACAAAGCCATGTGTTGGGCAGAACAAAAGACTAAAACACAAAAGCACAAACTTTCCCAACTCCTCACCAAACAAAAACCCATCAACGTCACTAGACCTCAATACTGTAGTCCACAATTTTTCTGACTTCCCCATCAGTGAACCCGGTCTTCAAGCTTTATCCAAAGGATTTATTTTCGCTATTTCTCCCAAAATTATCCCTACAGTGATTATTTCCCCCCCCCCCCTATTATTTCCCATGTCGAAAATTCTACATTGCAAGGATACAAGACATTGCAAGGATACTCTGCACAGCCAAACCTCCTCCTTCCTATCTTCCCTCTATAGAAATACGAGCACTAAAAGACCTGTACAATAACAACGAACTCATTATCCTCCCAGCAGACAAAGGCAAAGCCACAGTTATACTCAATACCTCTGACTACATTAACAAAATGACTGACTTGATAAACACTACTGACTATAAACGTATTCCAAATGACCCTACCACATAGGTACCTAGAGAAGAAAAGCAAAATCATCATCAACAACTTCGAATTACATCCTGACATTGCAAAAATCCTTATCCCTAGTGAAAAGTCTTCCAGAATTTTTCGTTCCCCAGCTCATAACCTGGCTAGACATTGAGAGATAATATCCTTCAACCCATCACAGAATCCCCTTTTTATGTGAAAAACTCCTCCCATTTCATCAATCTTCTACAAAATTATCCCATTTCAGAAAAATATATACTTGTCAGCTTCGACATTGAATCACTAATATCCCAGTCTCATTCTTGAAACAAAACACCACACTTCTCCCAACATAATATCCAAATTTTTCAATTTCTACAAAAACAATTTCTACAAATAAACTAGTGGAGCCCCTATGGGATCTCCCTTATCCCCTGTCATAGCCAACATATTCATGAATAACTTTGAAACCCTAGCTCAATTATTCCGAACTAAAACATATAACACACTAAAACATATTCCACATATAACACGATCCATACGCAAAGCCCAAAACCCAGCCCAAACATACCGATCCATCTGAACAACACAAAGCATTTTTACCTTACATCAAAGGTGTCACAGACAAAATTTCAAAAATCCTAAAAACCAATGACACTAAAACAATTTTCACAACTACACTGACAATATCCAACTTAATCAAGTCCCTAACGATTCCCACGTTATTTATGAAATACTTTGCTCTGCTTGCTACCAAACTTACATTGTATAGACCAACAGACGTATCAACAACAGAGTATACGAACATCAATTTTCAGAAAGCCGTCAGAAAATTAGATTCCACCTCATCGCTAGTCCAACATCGACTCCTAACAGAACACAATATACACTTCGACAATACAAAGACTATAGCATAAATCCCTTCCCTAAAAACACGAACGACTCGTGAGGCAATTCAAATCGAGATGCGTCCCAATTGTATGAACAAAAGGGATGACGGTCTTCTACTTCCTATTGCCTGGAAATCGTTAATCTCCCGACTACCTACAAGACAATCATCCTCAACCGACCTTTCCACATCCTATCCCCCATCCATTACCCCTACTATAAATACCTCAGCCCCATCTACCTCTAGTATCTTGCCTCGTCAGTACTACATGAGGAGTATGCAGATTGAGACCTTAGAGAGTACTAACACCCGTTGTGAGACATGTTAAATAAAGTTAAAAAAAAGTTATAATATTGAAATTTTACTTCATATATTGCTGACGATTTTGCTATAACACTCAGCTCATCTATTAAACAAATTCCAAAATTACAGATTTCAATGCAATGCATTTCGCATAACACATTCAGAGTTGGAACCCTCCCTCGATTTTGTCACTATTCTACATTATATACTCAGATATGTTTCTGACAAAACTAAACGTAGTCCATGAGGCCTAATCGGTGCCTTACACACCTTGTATTATTTTGGAGGAAAATTTGATAAACCCCATAAGTTGATAAAGCGTGTTATCACGTAAAAGCTATGGTCGTATTTGAGCAGTAGATTATTACACATATATGATAGCAGGAATGTGGGCAAATAATGTTCTGAAGTGCTCTATTGCTACAGGAATTTGTTCCACGTGTCAATTCGCCCAAAGGGCTGTAGGTGATTTGGGAACCCTTCTTATTGTGTAATGCCCTCCAGGTCATGGGTAATAAGACTACTGAGTACGAACTGCATATTGTATGTAACCTCCAAAAACAACCCCTAACGTCAAAAACCAACGGTTTTTCAGAAACTTTTGTTCCCACAAAAATTTATACCTTTAGATTAAAAATTTCATAATAAAATTTTCTACAAAAAAGTTTATTTTACTAATTTCATTTTTTCCGATGGATTCCGAGCAATGAGCGATCGTTAACAGATTGTTAAAATCCATTATTCCAACCGGCTCATATTTTTGCCTTAATTTGAAAATTTTAACAAACAATTTTCCACTTATACATTTGGTACCGCCACTATCCTGTGGAAAAGGCTATCAACGTTTAAGTGCAGCAACCGCATGCAAATAATTCAAATTAGTTCGGGCATTTATAGCCGGCGATCAAAATTAACTGCATCCACTTAGCGGGAATGCAAACTAGTTATCTCTGTGAATAAATGTTTTAAATCAATTACAGCTACACCAATGGCGGCCGCTCCGCCGCCTCCGCTTCCGTTCAACCACCCCCGCCCGCGTCCCGTGACGTCACGGGCGATCGTTCGAGCCTCCCGACACCCGGGAAGCAAATAGGGCCTTGTGAACTGAAATTCCGCTATCACGAGAGACACTATTGCCATATTTTAGGATTCTTAGGCCGGCGGAAAATGATGATTCCCTAAATACTCTTGTTGATTTAATTAATTATTTCATTAGTACTTCCCTTTTTTTAAAGGTGGTTATTTAGTCCTTAGTTCTATCTCGTAGAGTGGTGTTTTTGTTTGGTATATTATTTTCTGCTTGTCATTTGGTTTAACCACGTTCTACCAATATAATACATAAAACAAGATATTGATCTTGATCTTCATATCAATGCTGCCCATAAAGTGTCACATTTTACTAGTGTCACTTTTAGTAAGTGTCACTCGAGAAGGAAAATCAGAATACAAGTCAGAAGTTATCGGAAAAAAGATCATTCAATCCTGAATTATGAGGTTTCTTTATATGGAACAACACCTATTATGTGTAAGTCCATCTTAAAGCCTGATTATTTTCCTTTAAGGCAATGTATACATGTTACCATTCAGGCAATGATTTGAGAAGATAATTTTCTTTAGGAAACCATATCAAAACGCCTTTAAAAGTTACACATTTTTCACATTACACATCGTTCCCGA
The DNA here is from genome assembly GCA_964058915.1 of Tetropium fuscum. Taxonomy (NCBI): domain Eukaryota; kingdom Metazoa; phylum Arthropoda; class Insecta; order Coleoptera; family Cerambycidae; genus Tetropium; species Tetropium fuscum. Next base: position 7,855 of record CAXKVY010013621.1, on the reverse strand, counting down.
TTTTTAAATTTTATCAGAAAATATTGTCTCTTAAAAGTTGTAGGGCATTAAATTTTTCATTGAATGAGACCAGACGCATATTTTTTTGGACCACCTGTTCGCATACTAGTCAGTTGGACAAATTTTACATATTTATGAAAAATTTTCGTTTTAACTTCTGCTTTTGTTATATGACTTCCTCACCCCACTGAATAAGGAAAACCTAGAAAGAGCAGCTTTTGTCATCGATGGTGAATCTCTTCTCCAACCGGATTGAGTGGAAGAATGGTGAAACATTCCATTCCAATTCATTGCATTCCATTCCATTCCAATTAATCCTAACCAAATACGTTGTCTAACTAAAAGGACACTACAACCGAAGTGCCACAAATGTGATGTTGATGGTTAACCAGAAGACCTGTCCACCAATAGAATCAAATCTGCTGAGCGTCTCCGCCGAAGGAAAAGATACACTACCCCTGATGTAAATATGACCTCATCTTTACAATGGTGGTGACCATGACTCTTTTCAAGGAGGAGGGGGAGAAAGAGGAGCAATTCCTTTCCAACGACAGAAATAAAGCACGTCTTTTTAGTTTGTTTACTGAGAGGCTGTGAAGGGTTCAGTAAAGCAAGCTAATGAAGACGTGGTATAGTTGGTGAGGAGGATACGGACCTCCTCATTATTCTCAATGCCCTAGCCATACCATCAGCAAACATATATTTCTCAAAACCTGAAAGAGGAACGACTCCATTAAAAGTATTTGGTCCCAACAGCTTTAAACTGGCGGACAACATATTTTTCTAAGCCCTAGTGAAATCCAAATTCAACTTGGCAGGCTTCAAAGTTTGGTCTTGACCCCGTTCCTGCCTCCAAGAAACCAGCTCCGTAGTCTCTTGTCTCCTAAAGTATGATGTAATACGGAACACTCCCATTTTTATTGCATAAAAGTGTTCTACCATACTGAAAAATATAGCGCCTTAAAATATGACGCCACATTTAATTTACAATTTACCTACAATTTACAAACTACGGGAGATCCCAGCATTCGACCGCTTGTTTTCGTAGTTTATTCAGCCGCTTTGCGGATACTGTAGGCTGTGACGTCGCAGCTCGTTTCGGGCTGCGTCAATTTTATAGCTGTAGATCCTTCATACTGATTGCGCGGAATTAGAAATCTTGTTTTTTGTGAAGTACACGTTTAATTACAACGTTACGCTATGTTTTTATGTATTATTTATATATTTAAAATTTTAGTCATGTTCCCTATTTCAAAAAATGGTGTTAAGAAATTTTTCTGAAGCAGGTGAGAGCAATGTTTGAATTGGCTCCATAAAGTATTATCTATTATTTCCAACTCCAATCTTCTGGGTCCAGTTGATTGCCTAGTCACACTTGAACTTGATAGTATACACGATAAAAATGTTGATAATCAGAAGCAGATGTTGGAGGAAGACAAGATAGTTGTATCCTTTTATTATTCCGCGTATTTTTTACAAAACTAATATATATACTTGTCAATACAATCAATACTTTTGGGAGCTCCATATATCGCAAGAAGAAAGCAAATCCCATTTGTTATGATGAGTTGTGGAGAAGAGTCACTCTTTTTAAATACCTACCTCTGCACAATCAATTAAATTATTATGTTTTTCAAACAATCTAAATACTAAATACTGTTGTACTAAAAAAAGTAAATAATCTTATCAATTGGAGTTCGTGCAGTAAGTAGTATTAACAAATCAACATCGCCCACTACGCTAGTTATATTTGTTCTATTGAATTGTGCTATTGCTGTTTCAACTATGAGGACATCAGCGTCATTATCAGCTTGTTCCACTAAAATGTTCGCAGATGTAATTTTTTTTTCTTTAATATTGGAAATACAATAATGGTAGTACAATTTTATTTAAAATAATGCTATTTTTTTCCTATTATGCATTAATTTTTCATTTCACGAACATGTTTGTTTAATAATTATTGTGGATTAATTATATTTAAATATAAGGACATTTATTTTTATTCAACAACACAGTGATTTTTAGATGCGAGTTAATATTTATTAGTGTTAATATGATTAAATTAACTTTTGGTAATTATTTGTTTTAAATACTTGATTTCATTATTTCATTCATTATTATAATGCTCAAAGCCGATGCTCATTGTATCCATATCATTTAAACGTCCCCGTTCTTTTCCTAACTGGTGGGGAAAGTGATATAGTTTCCCGCACGCCGACAGCCGATGCCCGAACGACACGAAGCAGAGTTCGGGCAGTCCAGTGTGGGAAACACTTTCCGCGCGAGTTGGGAACAACAGTATTATTTTCTTTTTTGGAAACCGATTATCCGTGCTATATGAATCATTGATTGGTGTTATTGGTGCGAATCATACGGATTTTACCCGACCCAGCTGGTATAGTATCCAACGTTGTTGGTTTATTTTTAGAATGTATACAGTTTAATCATCCTTCGTCATGCAAAGAGGTCAGACGTGCCTAGTAGTTTATAATTGATCAAGCTTTTGTTTCTAGCGGTAAGTGCAGTTTTAGTTTTGTGCGCGATTAGCAGATGAAAAAACAAGATATGCAGTTCAGGATAAATTAAAAGTATACCAATTGTATTACTTTAAAAACCTAATTAGGATTTATCTTTTTTCATATTAGGTACTGCCTAAATAGGTATAACAATATCAATAATTGGTTAGTAAATCTGTCTCATCAATTATTTCGTAATTAATGAAAACCACCAAGGATTATATTTAATAATTAGTTTACGTAGAAATACTTAAATATTTACTTAACGAAGGAGTCATAACACATTAGAACATTCGTTGTACCTATCTTATTAATTAACTAATTACAGTATAATCGGTTTTCAAGCACCATAAATACATTGAACCAATGTTGTGTTATGGAGAGTCAGTTTCAGATTTTCGTGTAGTGAGACCAGTGAATTATTTAAAAAACGCTTTGCAGGACGAATAAGGTACAAAATAGAAAAAAATAGTTTCGTCTGTTTTTGCAACGTAAGTCATTATTAATACTAATAAAATACCGTTACTTACCCGAAAGTAATAAATTACAGTTTTAAAGAAATATTAGAGCCAAGTAAGCACATGAATTACTGCAAAAATATTAATACTACGTAAAAATGTCTCTAAATCATTTCGATAGACAATTTACTTATCTTTAATTTTTATAATCATATTATTTCTCGTAAAACCGTTTAGAACTGAGATATTTGTAAAAATATGATTTTTGAGTGATGTTGCCCAAAGTTTAGCTTGTAACGAGGCGCGGGAGAAGGGGAGAAATTAGTATGTTTAAAAGGGCTTATAATAAATCGGATCCGACAGTAAACTTTACTGAGTGAACTCTTACTTTATTGAGTGAAAATCTTAAAGAAATGTTACTAGTTCTGTGGTTAGCAACACATCTTCTCTATGTAGAAATACATTTTTTTACATAATACCAATCAAGATTAAATGTGCAGTTTTGTAAATTATTAAATATTATGCCAGACGAAGATGCAAGCAAGTAAGTGGGATCCAGAAATTGTTGTGGACTTGATCAACGTGTACCCTGATAGAAGATAGTGTGGCCGAAAATTATTGAAGAAGTTTTTACTTTATTTACTGTTCTCTCCGAAATACAATGGAGAAAAAGTGTTAAATGTGAATGGAAAAATGTTTAAGTGTTGTCAAAGTACATAAAATAAAGTGTTGGTTTGTGTTAAATGTGGAGATATATTGTATCAATCCTGCTAGGTAAGAAACAACTTGAAATATCCCAAATTATGTGACATTAGAATTATCTGCTGTGGAAATACAAATATTCAAACAGATATTCCAACTAGAGACATACAATAAATAGGGGTAGAAAACGAACTTCCGAGAAACTCTTATTTAGATATGAAAAATACATTTGACTGGAAAACGTCAAATTATTAAAACAAAACAGTCATCAGTTAGTAGAAGGTAAAAGAGCAAGTCTAAAAATACCAATAAAAACCAAAACCAGACAAAATAGAACAAATATAGAACAATTCAAATAATGGGAACACAAAAACTATACATAAACATGCATCTGCTTATCAAGACAGAAGAAGTTCTGAAACTTCAACATATAAACAGGACAAAAATGAGGCAAAATGCAAATAATGAATAAAACTATCAATCTGGAGGCAGACAAAAAATAAAATGACTCAGACAGAGAAATTTGTTATTAAATATAAAAAGCCTAATAGAAACAAACCAAGAGTATTTAAGAAAAAAGTTTTAGGTTTAAATGAGGACTTTGCAATTGAAAAAAAAGCCTGGCTATATTTATGTATCGAATCAAAACGAGTGACGGAAAACAAAAATTTAAAGATAAACGCATCACTGTTGAAGAGCTACCAATCTTGTAACACAAAACAAGTGTTTCATGTGGAGCAAACGTTCACTCGAAGGATGATTTATAGCAAAAGCGGGTCTCAAATGCTCGGCACTTTGCAAATTTTACTCCGGCGTCTCTTGCCAAAACGGCGCCGTAATTCAGATTTCCGAAGGAGGAGAAGATGATGACGGCGACGTCGACGATCCGCTACCTATTTTGAAGGTGAGGGACGATTTCGCCACCCAAGAAGCGGGCAAAATGAACAATTCCAACTCAACAACTCTTGTAAATATTTACATTTAATGTAAATATGCATATACAATATACATATATATCAATAAATAAAAATGTTGAATTCATTACATTTTAAATATATTATTAATAGGCTAAATATATATATTTCTTGTAGATATACACTTTTTTTTTAAAAGATTGCCAATTTTTGGAGGGCTGTATTTGTACCTACAGAGCTGGTTTTCCGGTCTCAAATTGTAGCAAATTTAATATAATTTAAAACATGTATGAATAAACGTCTACTTTAGGATACATATTTAATTTTTTCCGAAAAAAGTCGAAAAAATACGTTGCTAGGTAATATTTTAACAAGAAGCACGAGTGCTGGTGGCAACAACGATTTTTGCACCTGCACGAATACATTTTAGTTAAAATATTACCTAGCAACGCGTGTTTTCGATTTTTTTTACAGAAACAATTAGATGCCCGAATTGTATTTGACAATATTATTTCATGAGTAACAGATTATTCTGCATACACATAGCTTACAAAACATACTACCTATTATACATGCATACATAATAAATATGTAGGTATTAGAAATCTGAAAAACATGTAATTTATTTAATCACAAAATACTACAAACTTTATTATTTATGGTACAATTAAAATATAAATTGCAATTTTGGTACACATTAAATCATTAATGTTGGTGGTAAACATGGTCGCAAATCATTAATGTTGTTGATGGGTCCAGATGTACTGTACATCTGGACAGTGACAGTGGACATCTGAACAGTGACAACCTCGAGGAGTGGCTGCAGGATCTTCTGTTTTTGCATTTTTTTGCAACGGTGTTCCACATTGTCTTCACAACTAGTTCTTTGTAATTTTCACCGTTTTCTTTCTTCATATTCCACGCATAATCTTTCAAGATTAGGTTTAGTTGCTCTAAACTTGTAGTTTTCAAAAGTTTATATTTCTCTGCCTTGCAGAATTCCGTGCCTTGCAGAACTGTTTCCATATTGACGTATGGGTTTTAACGGTATTGTACGGTACACTTTTCTCAATCGCCAGATCAATATTAGTCATAGAATCACTTCCAAACCGCCTCATTTTCACTACATTAGCTGACTAGCACTGTTTAAAAACAATATTGCAAAATTTATTGACAATAAAATCAGAAAAATTGGTTAGCGGCGTTTTCTGGTGTCCTAGGAGACCATATTTACTTGTTATCAAAGGTATTGTAATTTTTGGTGACAACAGCTGTCAAGTTTTGCCGCGGGTAAACTCGAAAAAACTGCTGACAGGTGCTGTCATACAGTTTTTCCATCTAGAAACCATTTGTAGTTCAAAATTGCGCGTTTGTGATTGGTGGAAATTAAGACGAGGGAAATAGTCAATTTTATTGCTTGTTTAGTCGTTACTATGGCATTCGTAAGTAACATAGATGCGCAGGTAAGAGTGCTACTTTCATCCATTATCAAAATTATAAATTTGACATTTTAATTTTCACTTCCAGAGATGATTAGATGAAAACATTTTGTAAAGGCAGTCTCTACTATTATCTAGAAGAAGGAAATTGGGCAAGAATTCATATTCTTAGAAAATCAATACATATTTAAATCCTTAAATCAAATTCAAAACATTAGTTTATTTTGTTCGAAAAACGATGACTTTTATGAGTTTTCTCTATAACTGTAGTCTATTTGGAAATGAAAGAGAGTAATAAAAACTCATTAAAATGCAAATCCAAATGTAGTCCGGGTTCTTATAAATAATTTCTATAAATTCCAGAAATCTGTCTCTAATTTAAGAAAAATCTCAAGTCTTACTAACTACACCTTATTATTGTAAAGATCGATTACTGCATTTATTCTATTCTAATTCCTCACATTTATTGTACAATAAACCATTACCTACTTAGGAATTATTGCGTCGCAAAACTTTCGGGTGGCCCTATTCTGTGTGGGCAAAAAAAATAAAACTTCCATCCCGCAACCCAACCCTCCGCTTGTTCCAGGAAACTTCTCAGCATCCAGAAAATAAGTAATTTCCAACAAAAACCCGGCGGGCGGACGAGGCACGCAGCCCGCGAAGCACAACCCTCCGCCACTAGCTCCACCCTAGGAGACGAGCCTCCTACGTTTACGTCACGGTGCGCGCGCCCTCCCGCGAAATAGGTCACCTAGTTGTGACCTTTGCGAAGGGCTCCCCGGCCAGCGTCAGACGCCACACATCCACCAGAAGCTGCTGCCTTCGCCATGGCTGCTAATTCCTCCAATTACAAACTCTGTGCCGCAACTGCGAACCTCAAGTACAACGGTGAGTACCCTTTGTGTTATATCTATTTGCTGGCATCGGTAATTTTGCCGACAAAATTGTGATTTTTCCGAAAGGGTAGGGCGTCGGAGCAGCGGTCGCCATTTTTGTTCGCGATGCATTTCCTAAAACTGGGAAGCCGCTGCCGAAGACCTCGACCCAGTTCATTGCTCAGTTGTATTTGATATTGACCTGAGTGCCAAATTTCTTCATAACACAACATTGTCTCAAAGACTACCTTTGGTTTCCTGTAGTGATCGTAGGTAGCCATTTTATTTCTATATAGTACATTCGGAGGAATCGATATTATCATTTAGTTTTCACAATTAAAAGTGAATTTAAACAGCATTTGAAGATTAAACACTTTAAATCAAAAGAATTTTTAATAGCCAAGTTAAAACAAAAATCGATTGAACATAAAATCATATTTACATGAGATGATAAAGGTAAAACAGTTGTAGCAATTTACAAAGATGAATATAATGATAAAACTTTTAAATGTCTTCATCAAAATAAATATAAATTATTAGAATTAGATTTGACCAAAAAATATCGAATGATTTAAAATTTCTAACTAAAGATACCTCCAATATAATAGATAATACTACTATATGGAAATATATTAAGCAAATATGGAAATATATTATGCAAAATGTAGTGTTTTTGGGCCTTCCTGATTTCCGCATTTTTTCCACTGAAAGAGGACACTCTTTCAGTGTAACGAGAAATTATTTTGGACACGCTGTATTTGGGCAAGAGAAACTGTGCACCAAAACACTTATACTTCGCTCGACGGACGTTTCGCCAACCATGTTGGCATGATCCAGAGATGACTTAAATTAATTTTAAATTAAGAAACTACTCTATTTTTACCTAAATTAGTTTCATGGTTCAGCGGACTAACGCGTCGAGTGGACTACACATAGGTCCTTTATCAC
>CAXKVY010013620.1:0-18805 GCA_964058915.1 Tetropium fuscum | reverse complement strand
TATAACAAAAAATCGTTTCTACTAATTTTGAAGTAGAATTAACGTATCTAAGAATAGTAGAGGTTTGTGATTTTTGTTCAATGTCTGTCTTATCATCCACGAATCAAAAAAAAATACGCTTCATTTATTTCTTTTGATATAGTTTCCTGAATATAATCAGAAATACATAGCACAATTTCGTTTTGCATTGTTTTTGTTGTGCCTCCACAAAATGCGGCTCTAATTTTTTCGCTATAGGACCCCTTTTCATATAAGATTTTAATACTTCTTTAAAATTTCCGCAAAATTTAAGGAATTAACATTTTTATCATGCCCACGAAAAGCCAACTCCTAAATACAAAACAGCGTCAATTGGTAACTCCATTAAAATCGCCGATTTAATTAAATATTATTATTTGTACATTAAATTTTATAATGTACAAACGACCATTTTCATTTAATGAATGGGCAATGGTCTTCAAATTTTTATTAAGTTGTTATATATATATATATATATATATATATATATATATATATATATATATATATATATATATATATATATATATATATATATATATATATATATATATATATATATATATATATATATATATATATATATATATATATATATATCATATATATATATATATATATATATATATATATATATATATATATATATATATATATATATATATATATGTCATAAATAAAATACTCTTTTGAAGAAGACCCAAAAAAGGGACCGAAATGTCAAGTAATATAATCAGTCGGTTTTTACGCATTTTAAAGTTTAAGTTCTTCTAGTTAAATGTATGCTTTTATATATCAATATGTTCCGGGAGCTAGGTAGTCGTTTTCTATGAATGTGAGTTCTCTGTCAAAACTAATGTCACATAAAAGTGTAACTGTGGGAATGGTAGGTTTTGATGGTAAATTCGAGCCTCACTAAAGGGGAAAGAACTTGTACAACTTTTAAATGATTCGTTTCCGTATATACGTCCAGATATATAACGGGTAAGTATCTTCTTTATAAAGGGTCCGCCAATAGGGACGCTCGATCTTTGACAGCTCATGGCGGCCATGTTGTTTGTGGTAGAGTTGGCAAACGTAGTTGTTATTATTCAGTGTATCTTCACAAATCACCATGAACCAATTCAGCCGCGAGCAACATGTGCAAATCGTTAAAACTTATTACGAAAATCATTCATCGGTTCGAGCAACGTTCCGCGCGCTCCGCCAATTTTACGGTGCAATTGATCGTCCTGCTGAGTCGACTATCTGCCGTTTGATTAACAAATTCGAGGCAACCGGTTCGGTGAACAATCAGCCAACACCGACGCGTCGTCGAAACGTCCGATCTGCCCAGAATGTCGCCGCTGTGCGCGATAGTGTGCGTGAAAATCCGCGACAGTCAATTTCACGTCGCGCACAGGAACTCCGCCTTTCGGAAACATCACTTCGCCGAATCTTGCATCTGGATTTGGGCATGCATCCGTACAAGATCCAGCTGACACAAGAGCTCAAAATAAACGACCATAGACAGCGCCGTATCCTTGCTGATTGGGCTTTAGAGCAGTTGGAAGTCGACCCCGATTTTGGTCGCAAAATCATCTTCAGCGATGAGGCACATTTTTGGTTAAATGGGAATGTCAACAAGCAGAATTGCCGTTATTGGGCCGAGAACAATCCACAGGAGGTCCACCAGGTCGCAATGCACCCAGCAAAGGTAACTGTTTGGTGTGGATTTTGGGCCGGAGGCATCATCGGGCCGTATTTCTTCGAGAACGACGATGGTGTGTCCATCACGGTAAACGGCGAACGATACAGATCCATGATAACGAACTTTTTCTGGCATGAAATCGACAATATGGATGTCGAGGATATGTGGTTTCAGCAGGACGGCGCTACGAGCCACACAGCGCGCGCCACAATGGATCTTCTGCACGAGCGCTTCGGAGGAATGGTTATCTCGCGCGGAGGCGACATCAACTGGCCACCGAGATCGTGCGATTTAACCCCACTAGACTATTTCTTGTGGGGTTTTCTTAAATCACAGGTCTACGCAAACCAACCACAAAACACTGATGCCCTCAAAGTCAACATACGCCACGCCATCGATGAAATACAGCCCGATTTGTGCGCCAGAGTCATTGAAAATTGGACTTCTCGTATGCGCGCCACCCAGCGAAGCCGAGGTGGACATTTGACCGATATTATTTTCCATACATAATGCCTTCGAATACTCTTTCAAACAAAAAATTAATTTCATTTATACCTCTCACACAACTTGCTTTATTTCATTTTAAAGATCGAGCGCGCTTATTGGCGGACCCTTTATATATATTTCTTCCGTCCGTGTGTTGTCAGTTGTCATTGAGCTCCACCGAAGCGGCTGGACTGATTTTGATGATGATTAAGATAATTCGAGTTCTAATGGTGTTCAGCTTCACAATTTGATCCGATAGAAAATATGTTTTTAATTAATTTAAATATCTATAAATTAGGTTTGTGACCGGTGCTTTCGCCATTTTTTCTAGTTTCGGGGTTCTGATGTTACAAACATACAGAAAAACATACAATCGAATGGAGAATCTCCTCCTTTTTTGAAGTCGGTTAAAAAACTGCAAAAATATCATCAATATACCTCAAACAAACTCTAGGGAAATACTCGAGTTCTTCTTTATCGATTACATACTCTACTCATCTACTCATGAATAGACTGGCAATAAAAGGTGACAACGTTCCAGCAGTGGGAAACTTTATTGAATTTTATTGAAACTTTATTTAATTGAAAATAATTTTGTTTCATGCAGTTTCGTGAGTTTAATGTAAGCAATAGATGAATCTATTACTTATTGAATAAGAGGGTAAAAAAACTGTAAAAAATGCAAAAAGTTATTAGTTATTTACATATTACATTATTAGCAGCGTGTAATGTACTGAACTTTTCATTCTTCTCTCGATTTTATTATGTAAAATACATAATTTAAAGAAGCTGAAAATCATCTGTAGACTGTAATAAAATGGGTATTAAGGCGGTTTATTGACATAAAAATAGTAGTATCACAGTATGTTGTTAACGTTACTTTGGTAACATTCATGTCAACAAAAAATAATATTTTGACAGTTATCAAATAATTATTACTTCAATATAAAATTGATAAGTATAAACGTCGTTTAAGTTTAATATTCGACTAGAAATTAGTTAAAAATGAATTTCATTGAAGAAGCAGCAATTATTGTGTGCAGAAGTTTGCTACGATGGACGTTCAGTATAAAAATTGTGTTGTGTTAGTGCAGATTCTTACTACAAAAAATAATGTGCAAAGAAGATTTGTCGTAACAGAAGATTGGGTAACGTATGTTAATCGTTATATCCGACCAACTCCGACCAAAAAAGGCTCAATATGAACGCTTCTTTTATCAGTATGAGAGCGTGGCAGATGTGTAAATCAGATGGATGGAAAGCATACAATTTAAAAAAATATTGAATTGAAAATAATGTTGTTTCATTTGGTGCGTTTAATGTATTCGTTTATTAATTCTTGACTAAGATTGTTTGATTCGAGTGAATCCTTAAGATAGTCCAGGGTCTGTTGAATTGGTACACTTGGAAACAAAGTTCTTACATCAATGGAGATCGAAAAATCACGCTCCTGCAGCTGAATATTATCGATCTTATCGATACTGTCAAACCAGCCACTTTTTGACCGATTACAAAAAACAATTATCTGACCCACCTTCTAGCTATACAGGATATAAGTTTTTCCCTTTGTAGACTATATAGGTTGGAAATGTCTTAAATGAGGCACTCACAGTAAACATAAGGGACGTAGAACTTTTTGATTGGTCCATAACACGAAGAACTCTTTTAACACCTCGACGGACAACCACCTTTACTTGACCTGGTCATCAGTCAAGTTGGTCTCGCTATAGTTTAAAATGTTGTCGGGACCTACGTCAACAAGGTGTTCTGTTAGATTATCAAAATATGCATTCGTTTCTATTGCTGTAACTTCACACCTAGATCTTTTCATATTTTGTGCCAATCTAATTTGTGAGCTCATGATGCCTCTTCAAGAATGATTGTAAATTGTAACCAATCCTTACCAAGTAAATTTTCTTTGAAGCGTCTTTCTTGTATGTCTTTAACTACTTCTTTATCTATTTTTTATCTACTTTTAACTATAAATCTTACTTCCATATGTGTGATCGGATAACTGCAATTGGCGGCTCTGTCTATTGCGCCGACAATTGCATTTTCTTCAAGCCTGTTCAAAACTGTTTGCCTGCCAGGTTTTAAAATATTAACAATTAACACCTCGATATTTTCTGCTTAGAGTTGCCCTTGGAACTATATAGCGTTCTTCAGCCTCTCTAAGTGTCAATATGCATGCCATTTACAACATTTTCTATTGCTGTTTGTAGACTTTCATTGGAGTAGTCAATATATTTTCTGGCATGTCCCAATTTCCCATTAAAAGAACATTTTTTTATTAAATACCGGTGTAACTTTTTTTAATTAGAATTTTTAGGTTAAATTTACACATCACATTATTAACGACGTATTGACTGAGAAACGGGAATTTCAATTTCTAAATAAACTGCAGAGTTTTTGCACAGCATATGAGACAACTTTGATGTTTCTAAAAATATGACATACATTTACTTACCAGTCAACTTTTTCTAATCTAGAGCATCACGAAAATTACCACCGACCAAAACAAAAGTATGTAACAGACATATAAAACACGTAATTCATCAACGCAAGTTCGGAACTGCACCTGTAGATAGCCCTAACATATTAATTTAAAAAAAATCCAATCCCAAAATGTTACCATCCTTGTCTCAAGTACCCCCGGTACTTCGGTATTAATTTTTGTTAACGGATTTCTAGAACGATTTCTCATATAGAAACGGTCTATATGACCCTTACTAATAAAACTGTTAAACATTTCATAATAGTCCTCTTTATATAAAATAAATTATCGTTTAAAAACTATAAAAACGCGGTGAATTAAAAAATAACTAACTATTATTATTAAAAACTACTACGATTTTGTTTAATAATGATAAAAATTCCACTAACTCAATATAATTAAATGCTTTTTACTAAGTTTAAAATAAGAACAAAATGATCGACAAAAAAATGATTTTCTTATAAAAAAAGCATGGGGGTGCATGATATCAATTGTTATAAACATTTCATTGATATCATGTACCCCAAACCCACGCCTTTTTACAATAAAATAATTTGTTGTCAATCAATTTATTCTTATTTTAAACTTAGTAAAAATCATTTATTTATATTGAGTTAGTAGCATTTTTATCATAATTAAATAAAATAGGGTAATAGGAGAACCGATAACAATACAATAATTTGACAACTTTGTCCTAGTCATTGGTTGTTGATAAGGGTGCAAAATTTCAGTTCAATCTGATGTTTTGAAGGGTGAAAATCTCGTTCGAAGATTCTGTAACAAACAAACATACAGGTGAAGCTAATATAGAAGCGTGTTAAAGAGAGTTCGATTTCTGCAAGCCCTTACTAACATAATATCCTTTGAATGAGTCGGGAAAGCATTGAATATAACTTTCAACACAGGCTACAATGTCATCTAAGACACCCTGAGACTCGGGTAACGTAAAATTTAAGCCCTTATTTACAAGGCTAAGTCCATCCTTACCCATACTAAACCTCCAGCTTAAGACGACTGGACGACTGGGCCACAAGACTATATAAATCGGTCTAAAGGTTATTTTCTATTCTTCTTAACCCTAGTATCACCAAATGAAAAATTTATATTAATATCCAAACAAGCCAATTGTTTCAACTCCTCCTACTGTTGACCGTTGTACCTTCATCCGTCCAACAAGAACAACGAATCATTCTAGCCATAATGCTAACAAGAGCAAATCCAGGGACATTAGTAGAGCAAACGATTTAATAAGTGTCATCATCCCGGCAAATATATCATGTCCCCTTCAACTATCATAAATTCCAGTCAGCTACAGAACTCCGCCGCCGCTCCCCCGTCGGCAAACAATTGAACATCAGACGTCAGCGCCAGAGGTTGCCATTTTCCGCTTGGTTAAACGGCCAACCGGCCTACGCGATTTTTGTACACAATTGAAAATGAGATTAGGAATAATGAAATTCAGGATTAGTTAAAAGTTGACAGGGATTTTGGATTTTGGACGGGTGTCCTTTCCGGTTTTAGAATGTAACGCACACATTATGTTAGGCGCCTTTATGGCGTTTGTCACAAACTTAAGCACTGTCATATGTTTTTCTTATATGTTTGCGACAATTTTGTATTTCATATTTTGGTTTTCATTAACTAGAGCAGTTGCTATTATAGAAAATCTTATCAAGAACTGATTTCTATAATTAGGTACATTTTATGGAAAGCTTTTTGAGATTAGTCTGATAAAGTAATCCCATACATTTACGATTTATATAAATTACAACCTACACTTACGAAACTAATAGCTACATGAACTTTTGACCGCTAGCACTTCGTTTATGAGTATGATGATGTGATGTCAAACTTACTTCTTAAAACTCATGTTAAGTCTCACACCTATGCAACTATATTCACCGGTACAACTAAGTATAATCAACTAATCAATGAACAGAGGCAAAACAGATAAGAATGGACAACTTTATATAGAGAATATTGGAGTAGTTATCTGTCAGCAATGGTTATCGATGATTCTTTTGTATAGGGTGAGCAAAATACACGTAGATATTTTTCCCAAGTTTCTCAAATCTGAAATCATCGTATTCTCTACATGTTTTGAGTTTGAAACAGGTAATATGACAGCAAAAGTATAATATTGTGCTACCACTAATAATATATTACTAATATATTACACTTTTGATGATGACACAATTTTAGATGACACAACCTTTGCAGCGATATAATAATTGATCAACGAGAACTACAATTGAAAATAATCTTGAACATAGTTGAGAGCACCAAATCTTTAGGAATATAGCTGGGACTTTGGAAAGTTTGGAAAACTTAGAATAAGCATCTAGACAAAATTCAAAATAAACTTATACCAATATGGTTTCGGCAATATAGGGTGTCGGAGATAATTTTTATACTTTTATTCTACTCTTTTATATCTGATCACAATATGGGCAACTCGTGGCACAACTTGTTTTGGATAGATGAAAGTTTTACAAAATAAAATTATGAAAGTCGTGTTTAATATACCCTGGCAAACTGCTACCGAAACTATTATAATCTATAGTAAATATAAAACCATTAGAAGGCGTATTAAAAATAGAAGGAAGTAAATTAATTTTTAAAAATATAGGTAACAACTTACGGGTATCTACATCAAATTTTTCTTTTTTCGGGTGACGGTACCTCAACACTAGCAACAACATTTTATACAAGACTTTGTTTCAGATCCACACTTCCAACATTCACCCAATTCTTTGGGACACCTTTGACAGAATATTACATGACAAAGCCATGTGTTGGGCAGAACAAAAGACTAAAACACAAAAGCACAAACTTTCCCAACTCCTCACCAAACAAAAACCCATCAACGTCACTAGACCTCAATACTGTAGTCCACAATTTTTCTGACTTCCCCATCAGTGAACCCGGTCTTCAAGCTTTATCCAAAGGATTTATTTTCGCTATTTCTCCCAAAATTATCCCTACAGTGATTATTTCCCCCCCCCCCCTATTATTTCCCATGTCGAAAATTCTACATTGCAAGGATACAAGACATTGCAAGGATACTCTGCACAGCCAAACCTCCTCCTTCCTATCTTCCCTCTATAGAAATACGAGCACTAAAAGACCTGTACAATAACAACGAACTCATTATCCTCCCAGCAGACAAAGGCAAAGCCACAGTTATACTCAATACCTCTGACTACATTAACAAAATGACTGACTTGATAAACACTACTGACTATAAACGTATTCCAAATGACCCTACCACATAGGTACCTAGAGAAGAAAAGCAAAATCATCATCAACAACTTCGAATTACATCCTGACATTGCAAAAATCCTTATCCCTAGTGAAAAGTCTTCCAGAATTTTTCGTTCCCCAGCTCATAACCTGGCTAGACATTGAGAGATAATATCCTTCAACCCATCACAGAATCCCCTTTTTATGTGAAAAACTCCTCCCATTTCATCAATCTTCTACAAAATTATCCCATTTCAGAAAAATATATACTTGTCAGCTTCGACATTGAATCACTAATATCCCAGTCTCATTCTTGAAACAAAACACCACACTTCTCCCAACATAATATCCAAATTTTTCAATTTCTACAAAAACAATTTCTACAAATAAACTAGTGGAGCCCCTATGGGATCTCCCTTATCCCCTGTCATAGCCAACATATTCATGAATAACTTTGAAACCCTAGCTCAATTATTCCGAACTAAAACATATAACACACTAAAACATATTCCACATATAACACGATCCATACGCAAAGCCCAAAACCCAGCCCAAACATACCGATCCATCTGAACAACACAAAGCATTTTTACCTTACATCAAAGGTGTCACAGACAAAATTTCAAAAATCCTAAAAACCAATGACACTAAAACAATTTTCACAACTACACTGACAATATCCAACTTAATCAAGTCCCTAACGATTCCCACGTTATTTATGAAATACTTTGCTCTGCTTGCTACCAAACTTACATTGTATAGACCAACAGACGTATCAACAACAGAGTATACGAACATCAATTTTCAGAAAGCCGTCAGAAAATTAGATTCCACCTCATCGCTAGTCCAACATCGACTCCTAACAGAACACAATATACACTTCGACAATACAAAGACTATAGCATAAATCCCTTCCCTAAAAACACGAACGACTCGTGAGGCAATTCAAATCGAGATGCGTCCCAATTGTATGAACAAAAGGGATGACGGTCTTCTACTTCCTATTGCCTGGAAATCGTTAATCTCCCGACTACCTACAAGACAATCATCCTCAACCGACCTTTCCACATCCTATCCCCCATCCATTACCCCTACTATAAATACCTCAGCCCCATCTACCTCTAGTATCTTGCCTCGTCAGTACTACATGAGGAGTATGCAGATTGAGACCTTAGAGAGTACTAACACCCGTTGTGAGACATGTTAAATAAAGTTAAAAAAAAGTTATAATATTGAAATTTTACTTCATATATTGCTGACGATTTTGCTATAACACTCAGCTCATCTATTAAACAAATTCCAAAATTACAGATTTCAATGCAATGCATTTCGCATAACACATTCAGAGTTGGAACCCTCCCTCGATTTTGTCACTATTCTACATTATATACTCAGATATGTTTCTGACAAAACTAAACGTAGTCCATGAGGCCTAATCGGTGCCTTACACACCTTGTATTATTTTGGAGGAAAATTTGATAAACCCCATAAGTTGATAAAGCGTGTTATCACGTAAAAGCTATGGTCGTATTTGAGCAGTAGATTATTACACATATATGATAGCAGGAATGTGGGCAAATAATGTTCTGAAGTGCTCTATTGCTACAGGAATTTGTTCCACGTGTCAATTCGCCCAAAGGGCTGTAGGTGATTTGGGAACCCTTCTTATTGTGTAATGCCCTCCAGGTCATGGGTAATAAGACTACTGAGTACGAACTGCATATTGTATGTAACCTCCAAAAACAACCCCTAACGTCAAAAACCAACGGTTTTTCAGAAACTTTTGTTCCCACAAAAATTTATACCTTTAGATTAAAAATTTCATAATAAAATTTTCTACAAAAAAGTTTATTTTACTAATTTCATTTTTTCCGATGGATTCCGAGCAATGAGCGATCGTTAACAGATTGTTAAAATCCATTATTCCAACCGGCTCATATTTTTGCCTTAATTTGAAAATTTTAACAAACAATTTTCCACTTATACATTTGGTACCGCCACTATCCTGTGGAAAAGGCTATCAACGTTTAAGTGCAGCAACCGCATGCAAATAATTCAAATTAGTTCGGGCATTTATAGCCGGCGATCAAAATTAACTGCATCCACTTAGCGGGAATGCAAACTAGTTATCTCTGTGAATAAATGTTTTAAATCAATTACAGCTACACCAATGGCGGCCGCTCCGCCGCCTCCGCTTCCGTTCAACCACCCCCGCCCGCGTCCCGTGACGTCACGGGCGATCGTTCGAGCCTCCCGACACCCGGGAAGCAAATAGGGCCTTGTGAACTGAAATTCCGCTATCACGAGAGACACTATTGCCATATTTTAGGATTCTTAGGCCGGCGGAAAATGATGATTCCCTAAATACTCTTGTTGATTTAATTAATTATTTCATTAGTACTTCCCTTTTTTTAAAGGTGGTTATTTAGTCCTTAGTTCTATCTCGTAGAGTGGTGTTTTTGTTTGGTATATTATTTTCTGCTTGTCATTTGGTTTAACCACGTTCTACCAATATAATACATAAAACAAGATATTGATCTTGATCTTCATATCAATGCTGCCCATAAAGTGTCACATTTTACTAGTGTCACTTTTAGTAAGTGTCACTCGAGAAGGAAAATCAGAATACAAGTCAGAAGTTATCGGAAAAAAGATCATTCAATCCTGAATTATGAGGTTTCTTTATATGGAACAACACCTATTATGTGTAAGTCCATCTTAAAGCCTGATTATTTTCCTTTAAGGCAATGTATACATGTTACCATTCAGGCAATGATTTGAGAAGATAATTTTCTTTAGGAAACCATATCAAAACGCCTTTAAAAGTTACACATTTTTCACATTACACATCGTTCCCGATTTTTAAATTTTATCAGAAAATATTGTCTCTTAAAAGTTGTAGGGCATTAAATTTTTCATTGAATGAGACCAGACGCATATTTTTTTGGACCACCTGTTCGCATACTAGTCAGTTGGACAAATTTTACATATTTATGAAAAATTTTCGTTTTAACTTCTGCTTTTGTTATATGACTTCCTCACCCCACTGAATAAGGAAAACCTAGAAAGAGCAGCTTTTGTCATCGATGGTGAATCTCTTCTCCAACCGGATTGAGTGGAAGAATGGTGAAACATTCCATTCCAATTCATTGCATTCCATTCCATTCCAATTAATCCTAACCAAATACGTTGTCTAACTAAAAGGACACTACAACCGAAGTGCCACAAATGTGATGTTGATGGTTAACCAGAAGACCTGTCCACCAATAGAATCAAATCTGCTGAGCGTCTCCGCCGAAGGAAAAGATACACTACCCCTGATGTAAATATGACCTCATCTTTACAATGGTGGTGACCATGACTCTTTTCAAGGAGGAGGGGGAGAAAGAGGAGCAATTCCTTTCCAACGACAGAAATAAAGCACGTCTTTTTAGTTTGTTTACTGAGAGGCTGTGAAGGGTTCAGTAAAGCAAGCTAATGAAGACGTGGTATAGTTGGTGAGGAGGATACGGACCTCCTCATTATTCTCAATGCCCTAGCCATACCATCAGCAAACATATATTTCTCAAAACCTGAAAGAGGAACGACTCCATTAAAAGTATTTGGTCCCAACAGCTTTAAACTGGCGGACAACATATTTTTCTAAGCCCTAGTGAAATCCAAATTCAACTTGGCAGGCTTCAAAGTTTGGTCTTGACCCCGTTCCTGCCTCCAAGAAACCAGCTCCGTAGTCTCTTGTCTCCTAAAGTATGATGTAATACGGAACACTCCCATTTTTATTGCATAAAAGTGTTCTACCATACTGAAAAATATAGCGCCTTAAAATATGACGCCACATTTAATTTACAATTTACCTACAATTTACAAACTACGGGAGATCCCAGCATTCGACCGCTTGTTTTCGTAGTTTATTCAGCCGCTTTGCGGATACTGTAGGCTGTGACGTCGCAGCTCGTTTCGGGCTGCGTCAATTTTATAGCTGTAGATCCTTCATACTGATTGCGCGGAATTAGAAATCTTGTTTTTTGTGAAGTACACGTTTAATTACAACGTTACGCTATGTTTTTATGTATTATTTATATATTTAAAATTTTAGTCATGTTCCCTATTTCAAAAAATGGTGTTAAGAAATTTTTCTGAAGCAGGTGAGAGCAATGTTTGAATTGGCTCCATAAAGTATTATCTATTATTTCCAACTCCAATCTTCTGGGTCCAGTTGATTGCCTAGTCACACTTGAACTTGATAGTATACACGATAAAAATGTTGATAATCAGAAGCAGATGTTGGAGGAAGACAAGATAGTTGTATCCTTTTATTATTCCGCGTATTTTTTACAAAACTAATATATATACTTGTCAATACAATCAATACTTTTGGGAGCTCCATATATCGCAAGAAGAAAGCAAATCCCATTTGTTATGATGAGTTGTGGAGAAGAGTCACTCTTTTTAAATACCTACCTCTGCACAATCAATTAAATTATTATGTTTTTCAAACAATCTAAATACTAAATACTGTTGTACTAAAAAAAGTAAATAATCTTATCAATTGGAGTTCGTGCAGTAAGTAGTATTAACAAATCAACATCGCCCACTACGCTAGTTATATTTGTTCTATTGAATTGTGCTATTGCTGTTTCAACTATGAGGACATCAGCGTCATTATCAGCTTGTTCCACTAAAATGTTCGCAGATGTAATTTTTTTTTCTTTAATATTGGAAATACAATAATGGTAGTACAATTTTATTTAAAATAATGCTATTTTTTTCCTATTATGCATTAATTTTTCATTTCACGAACATGTTTGTTTAATAATTATTGTGGATTAATTATATTTAAATATAAGGACATTTATTTTTATTCAACAACACAGTGATTTTTAGATGCGAGTTAATATTTATTAGTGTTAATATGATTAAATTAACTTTTGGTAATTATTTGTTTTAAATACTTGATTTCATTATTTCATTCATTATTATAATGCTCAAAGCCGATGCTCATTGTATCCATATCATTTAAACGTCCCCGTTCTTTTCCTAACTGGTGGGGAAAGTGATATAGTTTCCCGCACGCCGACAGCCGATGCCCGAACGACACGAAGCAGAGTTCGGGCAGTCCAGTGTGGGAAACACTTTCCGCGCGAGTTGGGAACAACAGTATTATTTTCTTTTTTGGAAACCGATTATCCGTGCTATATGAATCATTGATTGGTGTTATTGGTGCGAATCATACGGATTTTACCCGACCCAGCTGGTATAGTATCCAACGTTGTTGGTTTATTTTTAGAATGTATACAGTTTAATCATCCTTCGTCATGCAAAGAGGTCAGACGTGCCTAGTAGTTTATAATTGATCAAGCTTTTGTTTCTAGCGGTAAGTGCAGTTTTAGTTTTGTGCGCGATTAGCAGATGAAAAAACAAGATATGCAGTTCAGGATAAATTAAAAGTATACCAATTGTATTACTTTAAAAACCTAATTAGGATTTATCTTTTTTCATATTAGGTACTGCCTAAATAGGTATAACAATATCAATAATTGGTTAGTAAATCTGTCTCATCAATTATTTCGTAATTAATGAAAACCACCAAGGATTATATTTAATAATTAGTTTACGTAGAAATACTTAAATATTTACTTAACGAAGGAGTCATAACACATTAGAACATTCGTTGTACCTATCTTATTAATTAACTAATTACAGTATAATCGGTTTTCAAGCACCATAAATACATTGAACCAATGTTGTGTTATGGAGAGTCAGTTTCAGATTTTCGTGTAGTGAGACCAGTGAATTATTTAAAAAACGCTTTGCAGGACGAATAAGGTACAAAATAGAAAAAAATAGTTTCGTCTGTTTTTGCAACGTAAGTCATTATTAATACTAATAAAATACCGTTACTTACCCGAAAGTAATAAATTACAGTTTTAAAGAAATATTAGAGCCAAGTAAGCACATGAATTACTGCAAAAATATTAATACTACGTAAAAATGTCTCTAAATCATTTCGATAGACAATTTACTTATCTTTAATTTTTATAATCATATTATTTCTCGTAAAACCGTTTAGAACTGAGATATTTGTAAAAATATGATTTTTGAGTGATGTTGCCCAAAGTTTAGCTTGTAACGAGGCGCGGGAGAAGGGGAGAAATTAGTATGTTTAAAAGGGCTTATAATAAATCGGATCCGACAGTAAACTTTACTGAGTGAACTCTTACTTTATTGAGTGAAAATCTTAAAGAAATGTTACTAGTTCTGTGGTTAGCAACACATCTTCTCTATGTAGAAATACATTTTTTTACATAATACCAATCAAGATTAAATG
This sequence comes from Tetropium fuscum, assembly GCA_964058915.1. Lineage (NCBI taxonomy): Eukaryota > Metazoa > Arthropoda > Insecta > Coleoptera > Cerambycidae > Tetropium > Tetropium fuscum. Next base: position 4,546 of record CAXKVY010013620.1, on the reverse strand, counting down.
TGCAGTTTTGTAAATTATTAAATATTATGCCAGACGAAGATGCAAGCAAGTAAGTGGGATCCAGAAATTGTTGTGGACTTGATCAACGTGTACCCTGATAGAAGATAGTGTGGCCGAAAATTATTGAAGAAGTTTTTACTTTATTTACTGTTCTCTCCGAAATACAATGGAGAAAAAGTGTTAAATGTGAATGGAAAAATGTTTAAGTGTTGTCAAAGTACATAAAATAAAGTGTTGGTTTGTGTTAAATGTGGAGATATATTGTATCAATCCTGCTAGGTAAGAAACAACTTGAAATATCCCAAATTATGTGACATTAGAATTATCTGCTGTGGAAATACAAATATTCAAACAGATATTCCAACTAGAGACATACAATAAATAGGGGTAGAAAACGAACTTCCGAGAAACTCTTATTTAGATATGAAAAATACATTTGACTGGAAAACGTCAAATTATTAAAACAAAACAGTCATCAGTTAGTAGAAGGTAAAAGAGCAAGTCTAAAAATACCAATAAAAACCAAAACCAGACAAAATAGAACAAATATAGAACAATTCAAATAATGGGAACACAAAAACTATACATAAACATGCATCTGCTTATCAAGACAGAAGAAGTTCTGAAACTTCAACATATAAACAGGACAAAAATGAGGCAAAATGCAAATAATGAATAAAACTATCAATCTGGAGGCAGACAAAAAATAAAATGACTCAGACAGAGAAATTTGTTATTAAATATAAAAAGCCTAATAGAAACAAACCAAGAGTATTTAAGAAAAAAGTTTTAGGTTTAAATGAGGACTTTGCAATTGAAAAAAAAGCCTGGCTATATTTATGTATCGAATCAAAACGAGTGACGGAAAACAAAAATTTAAAGATAAACGCATCACTGTTGAAGAGCTACCAATCTTGTAACACAAAACAAGTGTTTCATGTGGAGCAAACGTTCACTCGAAGGATGATTTATAGCAAAAGCGGGTCTCAAATGCTCGGCACTTTGCAAATTTTACTCCGGCGTCTCTTGCCAAAACGGCGCCGTAATTCAGATTTCCGAAGGAGGAGAAGATGATGACGGCGACGTCGACGATCCGCTACCTATTTTGAAGGTGAGGGACGATTTCGCCACCCAAGAAGCGGGCAAAATGAACAATTCCAACTCAACAACTCTTGTAAATATTTACATTTAATGTAAATATGCATATACAATATACATATATATCAATAAATAAAAATGTTGAATTCATTACATTTTAAATATATTATTAATAGGCTAAATATATATATTTCTTGTAGATATACACTTTTTTTTTAAAAGATTGCCAATTTTTGGAGGGCTGTATTTGTACCTACAGAGCTGGTTTTCCGGTCTCAAATTGTAGCAAATTTAATATAATTTAAAACATGTATGAATAAACGTCTACTTTAGGATACATATTTAATTTTTTCCGAAAAAAGTCGAAAAAATACGTTGCTAGGTAATATTTTAACAAGAAGCACGAGTGCTGGTGGCAACAACGATTTTTGCACCTGCACGAATACATTTTAGTTAAAATATTACCTAGCAACGCGTGTTTTCGATTTTTTTTACAGAAACAATTAGATGCCCGAATTGTATTTGACAATATTATTTCATGAGTAACAGATTATTCTGCATACACATAGCTTACAAAACATACTACCTATTATACATGCATACATAATAAATATGTAGGTATTAGAAATCTGAAAAACATGTAATTTATTTAATCACAAAATACTACAAACTTTATTATTTATGGTACAATTAAAATATAAATTGCAATTTTGGTACACATTAAATCATTAATGTTGGTGGTAAACATGGTCGCAAATCATTAATGTTGTTGATGGGTCCAGATGTACTGTACATCTGGACAGTGACAGTGGACATCTGAACAGTGACAACCTCGAGGAGTGGCTGCAGGATCTTCTGTTTTTGCATTTTTTTGCAACGGTGTTCCACATTGTCTTCACAACTAGTTCTTTGTAATTTTCACCGTTTTCTTTCTTCATATTCCACGCATAATCTTTCAAGATTAGGTTTAGTTGCTCTAAACTTGTAGTTTTCAAAAGTTTATATTTCTCTGCCTTGCAGAATTCCGTGCCTTGCAGAACTGTTTCCATATTGACGTATGGGTTTTAACGGTATTGTACGGTACACTTTTCTCAATCGCCAGATCAATATTAGTCATAGAATCACTTCCAAACCGCCTCATTTTCACTACATTAGCTGACTAGCACTGTTTAAAAACAATATTGCAAAATTTATTGACAATAAAATCAGAAAAATTGGTTAGCGGCGTTTTCTGGTGTCCTAGGAGACCATATTTACTTGTTATCAAAGGTATTGTAATTTTTGGTGACAACAGCTGTCAAGTTTTGCCGCGGGTAAACTCGAAAAAACTGCTGACAGGTGCTGTCATACAGTTTTTCCATCTAGAAACCATTTGTAGTTCAAAATTGCGCGTTTGTGATTGGTGGAAATTAAGACGAGGGAAATAGTCAATTTTATTGCTTGTTTAGTCGTTACTATGGCATTCGTAAGTAACATAGATGCGCAGGTAAGAGTGCTACTTTCATCCATTATCAAAATTATAAATTTGACATTTTAATTTTCACTTCCAGAGATGATTAGATGAAAACATTTTGTAAAGGCAGTCTCTACTATTATCTAGAAGAAGGAAATTGGGCAAGAATTCATATTCTTAGAAAATCAATACATATTTAAATCCTTAAATCAAATTCAAAACATTAGTTTATTTTGTTCGAAAAACGATGACTTTTATGAGTTTTCTCTATAACTGTAGTCTATTTGGAAATGAAAGAGAGTAATAAAAACTCATTAAAATGCAAATCCAAATGTAGTCCGGGTTCTTATAAATAATTTCTATAAATTCCAGAAATCTGTCTCTAATTTAAGAAAAATCTCAAGTCTTACTAACTACACCTTATTATTGTAAAGATCGATTACTGCATTTATTCTATTCTAATTCCTCACATTTATTGTACAATAAACCATTACCTACTTAGGAATTATTGCGTCGCAAAACTTTCGGGTGGCCCTATTCTGTGTGGGCAAAAAAAATAAAACTTCCATCCCGCAACCCAACCCTCCGCTTGTTCCAGGAAACTTCTCAGCATCCAGAAAATAAGTAATTTCCAACAAAAACCCGGCGGGCGGACGAGGCACGCAGCCCGCGAAGCACAACCCTCCGCCACTAGCTCCACCCTAGGAGACGAGCCTCCTACGTTTACGTCACGGTGCGCGCGCCCTCCCGCGAAATAGGTCACCTAGTTGTGACCTTTGCGAAGGGCTCCCCGGCCAGCGTCAGACGCCACACATCCACCAGAAGCTGCTGCCTTCGCCATGGCTGCTAATTCCTCCAATTACAAACTCTGTGCCGCAACTGCGAACCTCAAGTACAACGGTGAGTACCCTTTGTGTTATATCTATTTGCTGGCATCGGTAATTTTGCCGACAAAATTGTGATTTTTCCGAAAGGGTAGGGCGTCGGAGCAGCGGTCGCCATTTTTGTTCGCGATGCATTTCCTAAAACTGGGAAGCCGCTGCCGAAGACCTCGACCCAGTTCATTGCTCAGTTGTATTTGATATTGACCTGAGTGCCAAATTTCTTCATAACACAACATTGTCTCAAAGACTACCTTTGGTTTCCTGTAGTGATCGTAGGTAGCCATTTTATTTCTATATAGTACATTCGGAGGAATCGATATTATCATTTAGTTTTCACAATTAAAAGTGAATTTAAACAGCATTTGAAGATTAAACACTTTAAATCAAAAGAATTTTTAATAGCCAAGTTAAAACAAAAATCGATTGAACATAAAATCATATTTACATGAGATGATAAAGGTAAAACAGTTGTAGCAATTTACAAAGATGAATATAATGATAAAACTTTTAAATGTCTTCATCAAAATAAATATAAATTATTAGAATTAGATTTGACCAAAAAATATCGAATGATTTAAAATTTCTAACTAAAGATACCTCCAATATAATAGATAATACTACTATATGGAAATATATTAAGCAAATATGGAAATATATTATGCAAAATGTAGTGTTTTTGGGCCTTCCTGATTTCCGCATTTTTTCCACTGAAAGAGGACACTCTTTCAGTGTAACGAGAAATTATTTTGGACACGCTGTATTTGGGCAAGAGAAACTGTGCACCAAAACACTTATACTTCGCTCGACGGACGTTTCGCCAACCATGTTGGCATGATCCAGAGATGACTTAAATTAATTTTAAATTAAGAAACTACTCTATTTTTACCTAAATTAGTTTCATGGTTCAGCGGACTAACGCGTCGAGTGGACTACACATAGGTCCTTTATCACTATTCATACTATTTTTACATTTTCTAACTAATCTTAAGTTGCCAATTTTATGATTGTTCTCAAAAGCATGTTGGGCAACACTAGACGCCCGTTTTTTCATATTTTAGATACTTAAGCCATTTAGATAAGCTCTTTAAACCTTGTATTTAATGATCTTCTC
>CAXKVY010013619.1:0-26284 GCA_964058915.1 Tetropium fuscum | reverse complement strand
CCCCGGTTTGGATCGAGTTTGAATTTAGTTCCGCCCCACAGAATCTTCAACAGCTGGAACAGGTTACTCTTCATGAGGGGGATAATATTCCTCAACCCGTCATTCAAAACCTCATTAGAAGTATGCCACGGCGGATTCAGGCTGTAATCCGAGCTAGAGGTGGCAACACAACCTACTATGAATCAATCAGCTCACATAATTTTATTTCTTTGTTTTCCTTTGTTTTATTGTCAATTAAAAAATGTTTCTTCTCACCCTGAAAGTTTTTTCAATTGATTTCTGTATGGTGCGATAATTTTGAACCAATGCATCTAAAGACATGGACCAAAAAACAAAATGTAGGAAAGGAATGGTTCTTAACAAAAATTGGTATTTTTAAAGAATTTGGTTACGAAATTATTCCACCGAGTATTTTAAAATTAGGGTTATATAACAACCTTTTAGTTAGCCCTGTATAATACCTAAACCGTCCTCAGTTTACAAAAGACTGGATATACAAGTTGAAATTAGTCGTTTTATCTACAATATTTAAAAAAAAATTATCAAAATTGGACTAAAAGTAAAAAAGTTATGAGACCTCAAATTTTAGCAAATATTAACGTGGTGCGATAATTTTGAACAGAAGTTTAGCTATACCTACAACAAAACTTATTTTTTTAATTAAACTAAAAAAACTTCTAAAGTGAAAACGATCTTAATTTAGATAAAAAGTTTGTTTAAAATTTTATTTTTATGTTTTCTCTCAAAATATTGACACAAATATGACAAAACCTTTAAACAAAATACGTCGGCAAAAGGATCCGCTTATGGTCCCTATGGCTTATGGCTTATGGTGTCTACGTAAGTAATATTTTGGTTGTTCTGATTTTAAAATATTTTGTTTTATTGCATATCGGGTTTTATTGCTTTCTATGCCTTTGCAGATGAAGTATGAGCAAATTACATTTCATAATAAGAAGGTTTCGATGTAAATTATAAAAAATAAAGAGTCAAATTTTGTCAGAGTCCTAGTTTTTGATATATATTTTTTAAATATATTTTATAACGAAATTAAATAAGTAAATAAATAAATAATCAAACAACGAATTAAATACATTTTATGAAAATTTGATACTTACCTTCTTTTTTAAATTTTTAGCAAAATGGCATCCACATCAATAATTAAATCTAAAAATAAAGGGAAAAGTAATCAAAAGCCATGATTAAACAAGCTCTTGAAGAAATGAAGCAAGGTATGTCGAAAAGAACCCGAAAAAATTTCAAAAGAGGAAAAGAAAAAAGAAAGACTTGTTAAGAAAAACTAAAAGAAAATTAAAACAATCCCTAAGAAATGAAATAGCACAAAACAAAAGAAGTAGACTAAGACCAAATAAACCAAGAACAACTGCAAGCAGAAGAAACGAAAATTGATAAAGACATGAGAATGTTTCGACCGGAAAAGAATAGAAGAAAAATCAGAAGATATTACAATAAATTCTGACAAAGCAAAAGACGAACAAGTAGAAAGTGAATGCAAAAAATACAGATTTTTATATAGGAAAATAAATATTTTCCAAGTCACGTTATTGACAGAGACAAAACCTTTTTTTTTATTAAGGCCATGGAACAATTGAACAAGATGTCGAACTGTAGAGAATGCCATCTGATGAAGAAGATGAAATTGTTTCTCGTACGGGTCCTCGCCTTATATAAATAAGAGGATTTTACTCTGTTCCTGAGTAAAATCCTAAGTGATAAGTGATTTGGTCTGATCTGATATAGAATGAAAATGCAATATTCTTCTCAATGATATAAGTTCTTAAATACTTAAATGTTGTTTTTCTTAAGATCCTTAAAAAGTGTCTTTTATGTACCTAAATAGTATATAAGTTGTTGCTTTGTGTTTTTTTATCATAAAAGGATTATTTTTGAATATTAAATATATCTTTATTACTTTAATAAATATATATTTCTACATATTTTGTGTTAATTGGAACCACATTTAAAAAAAATTCAATAAAAAAAATATACGTCGGTATTAAGGACCTTTTAGGTTGGAATTAGGGTCTAAATAAAAAAATTGCGTCGGAATTACGAGATTTTGACATTTTTTTAAATATTTTTTTTTACCAATAAAGATATTATATTATGTAAAAAAAATATTCCTCTAATTCAGAACATATCATTTCACGTTATAAAAATACCAATCATGATATAATTAAATCTATTTTTCTAATATTTGAACTCAAACTCAAAAAACCTTAAACTACGGCGGATTGTGGTATTTTACCTTACATGATATACCTACTTTCATACATGATATAACCATCAACATTATCATTATCACAAATAAAACAAAACAAACAATTTAACAACTCTATGAACAATAAAATGTAAATCATCTTTACTGATTTCTAATGAAATAGGTATATATTTTGAATGCAGTGTGTTTTTTTTAAATATAACACTGTGAACAGACGAATGGGGTCTGATATTTTGTTTGGACCGTATCTTCTAGTTTACAGAGTCGCTGTGAAATCGTTTATTGGTTTTTGTTTTTATCTCCAATATCCACGTGTTTATTTTCTGACGGAATAATATTCTAGTGTGCGAAACAAGTTTTTGTTTCAAAATATTGCGCTCTTTCCGAATTTCAAAAAATATATAGAGTGTTCTGTTTAAAATAATAAAGTTAGTTGCTGTCCAGGAGATATGGAACACCCTGTACATTCACCGATATTTTAAAAAAATTATATTTTGAAAAAAAATTAATATTTTTAATTTTATTTTCATTCAATTTTCATGGTTCTTCTGGTCAGTACTTGCAGCAAATGTAGTTTTATATCAATATGGTGAATAGCTGGTTTTCATTCACAGATTTTCGCACATAAGATGTTCCTGCAATACATTATTTAACCAACATACCAACTCTAGCGTACCAGTTGTATTCCATGATATACATACATTAACGTATACATAAACAGACGAGGAAAGCTTAAAGAGAAGACGTAATTAGTTAGAGCTGCAAAGTGAATGCCTTAATTGAAGGATTCATTTAAATGAGCATTTCTGAAAGAGCATCGCCACTCCGTATTACCTAAACCTATCTTTGCAAGAGATTCTCTGTAGAAATTAACACATACTTTATTGTTGCGCAGGCTGTTGCGAAATGTCATTAAACCTGGATTTTATGTGTTGTTCTGTTGTAATCACGGCAAGATAATTCGCACAACATTGCTCGAAGCTCGGATGGAATTGTTGCACAAGAAATGTAATTTCCTTTCATATTTATGACTCTTTTATTTTAATCCGTCTATTACAGGTATTACCGTTTAATTATACAGCGGCGCAACACTGCTTTAGTATACGGCAATTCTATTGTGGAATTCTTCAACAGCGATAAGTATATGGTAGTGAAATAAAGTGTGGAAAGTTCAATTTTCCAAGTGTATTTTAGGTGTGGATGCAATTTAATAGCTATAGGTTACGTTCGGTAAGTGGATAGATATTAAATTGTTATTTAATGATTTTAAAAAGCATTAAATTCATGTAGGTATACCGTTAATTTATAATTTTTTTGCCAGTTCATCGAAAGGAAATAAATATACTAGCAGACGAAAGGCGCTCCCCATAAAAACTGGCGATGTAGGGCGTTCACATGATACGATCATAAGTCATATTTTGATACAAATTTCTTTTATTCCGGAGACCCACACAAAGACGGAGACAAATAAAAGTGTGGAATAAATTTGGGTTAAAATGAAGGAACGTCGGAAGCCCGAATGAAGAAATAAATCCCATCAGCTTTTAACGAAATGAAATGTTCTCGAACTAAGAGACCCATTTCAGGATAGACATGCTGCGTGTATTTACTTAAAGCCGCCTTTACAAAGAAACTCGTCCCTAAACAATAACGATTAAATCTGAGATTCTTTCTTAGATTTCTGGACCTATAATGGGACGTTAAATAAATGTTTGGAAATCTGTGTTGCGAAAGTAAAGTAAAGAAATAGGTATTACGTAATTAATTATATATAAAATTGGAAATATCTAATTTGTTCTAGTTTGTTTCTTTTTGTAGACTACTCCGATACATACAAAAGTTTTTTGAAATTTGTTTGCAACCATTTGACGTATTTTTGAAATAATATGTTGTAAATTTATTCCTACCTGCAACCTCTTTATAAATTAAATTGTAAAAAACATATCTAAGAGATACATAAAATGTTGTTTTATTCGCTTCAGTTTCAATCAAATTAGACACTATTTTTGTAGAAACTAGAATTTTTCTAAGAATCTTTATAAAATAGTATAGCTCCAACTGATACGTGAGCGTATGGAGAGGGTTCATTAATTTTAGGGAGTTCTAGGCTATTTACCTTTGACGCAAAAATTTAAATCTAACGTTTTCCTTACTACTATTTTTGGAGAAACCCCATTGCGTCTGGTAAAATTTGAAATAATTAATCTTGAGCAATGGCCTCTATGAAAACCATTCTCTACGTTGTCACTTAGACATTGATAAACTGGCCATAAATCTTCTAGTGGGTGCAATGATATCCACGTCCGAATTCGCGTTATGTTTGGTCCACTTTTAATATCATGACATGAAACATCTATTCAAACGAAAACATCCCACAACATATGGATATTTATTCAAATATGAGCCGGAAGTCTATTGATGCTTTACAAAAGATTTTTATGCCAAAGATATTAGAATGTAGTAAAAAATAATACTGTATTTATTTCGAGCATGTATAGATAATTGAAATTATCAACAGTGACAGAAACAGCTACGGTAATAACTAAATTTTAATCAAAATATTTACTCTCCATGGTGCATGTGCAATTTATGAGTTATGATTATTGAAATATAACGATGCCGAAGACGCTGATATTCTCCACTGCACCAAAACCCAGAAGAAAAGGTCCTTTACAGTTGTAGGTATCAATGGAAAATATCAATGAACTCTGTGTTGGAAAATATTGGTTGTATTCGTAGTGCGTAAATGTAAATAAATTAGCATAGCTTTAATTTAGTTTACAGCTGTCATAATCGATGTAAATAACAAACTGTACATTTTTACATTACAAAAGGCTTACCAGTTATAGATAAAGAAAGCCTTAAACCTCCTAATTATACGACTTTGCTTTGATGCATATCAAGACTTCATTGACCGTATTTTCATGTATCTTTATAAACAAAAGTTTAAGAATCACTAATCAAGCCTAAATCAAAAGGTGCCGTGTCAGCCATCTGTCATTGACAAACCTTCATTTATTAGTAAAGTGGAATAGAAAACAAGCATACTTTGCTTTTCTAGGGGAACGTACCATCCTAGATTTAGTTTTTTTTTCAAAAAAGCATAAACTAGAAAGTCATCAATAAATATTTAGGAGTCATATTTATTTCATATCGCCTTGTTTCTCCCGAAACAAGGCGATGTTTTACACTAGCAACTTCTGTAGAAGGAAGTTGCTAGCGTAAAATATAAACAAACAATCTGATTTATTATAAATTATAATTAATATGTCGTCCGCATATAAAGTGAAGTCAGCGTACGATATTATATGTGCCAGGTCACTTACGTAAAGTAAAAATAACACAGGTGCCAATAGTGACCCATGTAGACACCTAGCTGTTCATATGAAGTAATTTTATTTTTAATATTTATAACCCCATACTGACTGCTACCTTTTAAATGAGGATATCCATCTCAATGTAACAGAATTCATTTCATAATGAATAACTTATAATGTAATGCTTCGAGATTGACGCGGTCAAATGCCGTGCTGAGATCACAAAAAAATCTGATAGGAGACTCTCCTGCGTCCATGATCAAAGCCTCGTCACCAAGTATAATGTATTGGACCCGTTAAAGGCAACTAAATGAGCCCAGTAACCTTAAACAACCCCAAGTCTCAAGTTTGAGACAAATCGGTTTATAAATTGGATAATCCGCCATTTTAGATTCGCCATTTTAATTTTTTTAACATTGAGTCAAAAATTGTATTGAGTGACATTAATAAACACCGCAAAGTTTCAAGTTTCAGACAAATTGGTTAATAAATGGGATAGTCCCCCACTTTGGGCCTGCCATTTTCACATTTTTTGTTAAAAAAAATATTAAATTATATTGCTACCCGAACACTATACACCTACCAAATTTCAAATCTCTAGCTCATCGGAAAGTAGTTGAAAAAGCTGTTGCAAGATTTCAAACAAACCAACAAACAAGCAAACAAACAAAAAAACAAACATACGAAGTAACGCTAAATAAAACCGTTTAAAAATAGTAGGTATTCTAAGAGGGCGATACTTTTCTAGATTACAATGATCTCTTCTTTTAAATATGGGTAGAACTTTGACAATTTCTAAGTTATCTGGAAAACTGCCAGTGCAAAAATATATATTAATTAAACATGTTAAATGTTGTTAATTTTTAATATTCCCCGTACCGAGTTTGTTAACAATTTTGGAGTGTTTATAAAAAAAACATTATAAACATTAAAAAAAGCTTATGACCACACGATAGAAGTGAAAACTTCTATCTATGAATAAGGTCTTATACATACACAGCATCATATTTACATATAGGTATACACAAATGTATGATATTACGTCCGTGACAGAGATGCTTCAGGCAACCGGCGCTAGATGCCGCCCCATTATATGTCGTTCCAAAATACCTACTCATACTTAGCAAGTACTGTGACGGCAGTAGATTCGATTCAATCCAATTCAATTCTCTCACTTAGTCGACTTGAGCCGACTTTACCCGAAGGAGCGTTACATAGCCGAGCGTGATGCGTGACGGCCCAGTCTCATTCAAAACCCACAAAAATAAAAGTGCTGAACGCGCCTAAAGCAGTTTTCACCTCAAAAATTAAGCATTTTTGATGATAATAATCAAATAACGTACCGTCAATAATACTTATAGACTGAATTACAGTTCGTACAATATGTATGTATAGTTGAACGACCGGTAAGCCTGACCTACACTCAGCCGGTAAGCCGGTAAGCCTGACCTACTCATGAAGTATTGCTTTCAGCGCGTTACTATTTTTTAGTGGGTGGTCGCCAGTAGCCATATTTCCTACAAGTAACAAAAATAAATATGTATAAAACAGCTAAGTAGTCGAGAAAAATAAACTTTAAAACGGAAAATAAAATAAATATACTTGCGATTGAAATACAATCATATTTATTGTGTAAGTAGGTACCTACCTAATCTACCAAATCGTTAACACTCAACAAAGACAAAGATTATTAACAGACAAGCTTTGACAAAGATCAGAGCTTGTTTGTTAATAGGTACCTACATAACTAAACCGAGACTAAATTCAACACATTTTTGAAAATCATTACAAATGCAATACACACCTACCTACCAGCTTCTCATCGCAAAGCGATTTCCAATACACACACTTTTTACAGCCAATCAAAATTAGAAAATGACCTTGAGGTATTTTACAGTCTTTGAAAATTTTCCTTTCTTTTGTGGCTAGGTAAGTACACGGTTATAATTTTATAAACAGTCTATAGAACTTTTAATTTTGCCCACTGATGTAAATTATTAATTTGTGATCTAGGATGGTAGGTACCTACATAAAAATAAAGTCAATGGACAATAGGTACCTACTTATGTAATAAACCAGAGAGCGTTTTCAGTTTTCTAAATCCCAAGAAAAAACCTAACTTATATCGTTGCATTTAGCATTTATAACCTAGCCGCCTCAAGCACTGGAATATTTTTTGGATAAAATTATTTGAGAAATGTCTTAAGTGGAGGATGTAATAGGTACCTACCTACCTCAGTACACGTCAGTACCTACTTCGAGCAGCCCATAAATCAACTTTTTTTTGTTAAAGTCGGCTCTGCTCTAACACCCACTATCCATTTTTGCCGTCAGATAATATTTTCCTTAATTTTTTTTAACATGCCTATCCTATCTCGTAAATAAAGTGAGGTCTGGTGGAAATCTACGTTTTTCAGGTTTCATACGAAACGAACAAACATGTTTGCTAACCGCCATAGTCTTGTATTTCAACTCTCGTAGCGATGTATACCTACATAGGTAGGTATATAAATAATATATTAGCAATTCCCGCGAACACGCCACTGTAAAATATGCGAACCTGATCCTATTCGATCCGAGAATCCGATCCCGATCCGAGAGATACGATTCCAATAAGTTAAAAAGAGATATGCTGCTCGAATATTCGTTATTGGAAAGATCGTGGATCGGCGTTGCCGCTTTTAACTATAACAATAGATGTTTACGTAATTGTCATATTTAAAGTAGACGAAAATAAATGTAAAAACGTAACATCTTGGCCTATAATATATTGTTGTGTGCACAATTATTATTTAATAACATTCATAAATAATATATACAACTTTAATATAGTATTGTAGAATTTGATATTTTAATTTAATACTGAGAAAATTGAGAATTACATGTGGCAACTGCGCGGTATCTTATATGGGGTCAGTTAACTATACATACATATTGAATGACCTGTAATATTATTAATATTATTATTATTATGACAATAAGTACCTAAATAATTTCATAATGTAAATTAACTAAAATAATTAACTTTATCTAAAAATAATGAATGGTAATATCTTCGTAGTTTGGATCCATACAAAATAAGGCCTTTTGACCTCATTCCGTAATGATAGTGCACATAAATATCATGAAACATTCAAGTTGAATAAAGTGACCCTTTCGGGGTATGCGCATTCTGTAGCCGGGTATTTGTGTGGAAGGCCGCGATGGTCGAGTTCGGTGCGGCCGAAATCGTTCATAGTTTATCTCCAGCTGTAATTCTTCCTCTAATTCCTTCCGGATTTCGTAATATTTCCTTTTCATTGTTTATCGGAAAAAACGGGCCGGATAATTGAACAAAAATTGCCGATGCGAAATTTATTGGCGAAAACGTCTCTAGGTCTACTTTGTGCGGTATAATAAATGCTGGCCTATTAAGCCGGGCGGATTAATAATGTATTATTTCGATGGGATGTTGGGCCTCGGAGATGAAAATAAAAGAGAAAAATGGCCAATTTCAAATTTAAAGCATTCATTTATTTCGAGGCGTTATAATGCTATGTAATCAGCTTAATAGTTAGTGGTATTATCATAAATGAAAGATTTTTCGCGGCACAGTAGCGTCTGCTGTAAAATACGAAATAATACATCCTATAACTCATGTTCATGACACCTCATTTTTCTCTTTTATGTAATAAAATGGATTGGTTAGACACGATAAATAAATTCTCGGGGATTTTTTAGCCCGTACGCATTATGTTTTTTCTTAGCTATGTGAAAAAGTTGACGTGACGAAAAGTTATTTATCTGGCTAGCATTATTTGGAAAAATTAAAATGATATATGCACTGCCAAACTGATGAATGCCCACCCAGTCGCCGGACATTTCATTTTTATTTACGGCTTGCACATTAACGTTTAATCACTTCAAAAATAACAAACACCTTACATTGTGTACCGTCGCCATAATAAATAATGAACCACATGGTGCGACAGTTTGTTAATTGGAGGAGCACCGAAATTATTACTAATTTATTTGGGGAAATCACGAATACCTCAAACCTGCAAATAAGTAGCAGAAAAAATTGTAAATACATAAAATGATGTTTCGGACAAAAATGTATCTTTATAGTCTCCAACTTAAACAAACTTTACTATAATAGTTCTTTAAGATATGAGTGCTAAAAGTGAAATTTTATTCCCTTCTAAAAAAATGAATTCGTTTCTATGGCATAATATATCATACACAACATGTTCAACACCCTTAAAAGTACAAATCAACGCATTTCTTAATCGCTCTATTAAGAGACAAAAATCTACTTGAGAAAACATATTGCATATATACCAAATTACATGTACTTAAACAATGTAACACATTGGTCAAACAATGTAACTTCTTGAGAACGATTAAAGGGCCACACATATCCGGCTAATATTGCAGCTCTGAATAAACGTTCTAGCCAAACAGATCCCAAATTTGATTTAAATGTTAAAGTTAAATAAAGAATAAAATTATAAAACATGCCTATTTATGGAATACATGTATTAAATTAAATATATTAAATAAATTTAGATATTAAATTAAATAAAGAAAAGTCTTATTTATGATAAACTAGTTCTCCTTCCAGACCTTTCCATCTGTCACTTTTTTCTTAAAATGGTAAATATCTCCGAAACCTGAGGGTTTAGCCTAGGGTGCGAAACATGTTTTTAACTCAGAAGTTTACGCTCTTTTCGAATTTCAAAAAATATACAGGTTGTTCCATTTAAAACAGGAAAGTTAGTTGCTGTCCAGGTGATATGGAACACACTCGGAATCGGTGAAATATATTTTCACCCACTTCCAAACGTCAGATTAAAATGAAACTTTGCACAGTTATCAAGGACCGATGCAATCATTTGGCAACTTTATCCTATTGTCCTCACCAGAATCCTCAAAAACCAGGATATTTGAAAATGTATTTCACACTGGCGCATTCGTCACAACATAGAATTTACCAAAAGTTATACATTCATTAAATCTCGGAACACACAGCACAAAAATTAATATTTTTCATAGCAGAACGTAAAAATAATCAGACAATTTTTTAGTGAAGAAAATTATAGTTTAAAAAAAGTGAAAACATAAGCTGTAATGAGAAACATAACTATAAAGTAAAATATATTGTTTAGGCGTTATTTTACAACAACATTGCAACTACTCTGTGGTAAAAATCAATACATGTTATTATCTCATTCAATTAATAATAATCTTGTTTCTCATAACCATATGAAACAAATAACAAACGCTCGCTACGACAATCCGCATGCTGATCAAAATGCACCATTTGACGGTTCAGATCCTCGATATTACCCGGTGATAGCGAGGGATTAAAATATAGCAAGCAAAATGAAAAGACATCTTGATAAAAATGTCGCTATTATACGATGATATTACGGACATTGCCGTCATGATGTAGGCGAAACAATGTGACTCGGTTGGCAACACCTGGGCATAATGGTGGCGACTGACGCATTTTTGCCTTATCCACGACCCACTCGAATCACTTCTAAAATAATAGCCACCCAAATTTTTGTCATTTATTCCCAGAATGTTATTTGGTTGAGGGAAGATAATTTATAGCGCTAGTTTAATTTTTATATTGTATATATATATATATATATATATATATATATATATATATATATATATATATATATATATATATATATATATATATATATATATATATATATATATATATATATATATATATATATATATATATATATATATATATATATATATATACTGCTCAAAACGAATAAGGGGTCACATAAAGAAAGTGTTAAATTGGATGTACGATCTTTTTGTTTCTACGCAACCGAATCAGGTCGCCTTTGGAAGGAAGGGTGAGTTACTTCAACTACTTTGTAGGTAGTAAAATATGGTCCATATTTATTATCGAATTATGAGTATACAGGGTGTTTAAGATTGACGTGTTAATACGCATAAGTTTAGAACATCCTGTACTACATGTTTTACATTTAAATATAATATTTAAATGTAATGTATCATATGAATCTTGTAGATTAGTTTTTTGTGAATAATTTTTTTTTATTCATCAATGTAGTACACTTATTAAAAAAGTTACAAGAGATTGCGTAAAGTATTGAATTTTAATAATTTACTCACTTAATATAAAAACATATTCAACTTTATTATAATAAAATAAATAGAAAAATAAAAGATACAACTTAATAATGGGTATGGCCTCCTTTAACTAGATTTCTGATACTGTCCTGGGAAATTTGATTCCATTCGTCTTGTAGTCTCAATCAACCTCGATCAACAGAACTGCATTATTTATAGGTATGACTTACAGCTGATGTAAGTCTTCCAAGTATATCCCATAGATGCTCAATTGGATTAAGGTCTGGGCTATTCCATGGCCATATTAATCCTTCAATAGCCTCATCATCTAAATATTGAGTAACAATTCGCCCCTTATGATCTGGAGCATTATCCTGCTGAAGTTTAAAATCAACAGCTTGATTTGTGAAGAAATGAAGAGCATGGGGTTTAAGGACATTTAGATGTATCTTTCTATCATAAGTGAACCATGTTCTATTACAACTGGATCAGTGCGGTTATTTACACTTATACCTCCCCACACCATTACAGAACCACCTCCAAAACATGTTTCTTGAACCGTTTGGTATATGTACCTCTCACCAGATAATTACCAAACCCTGAATCGTCGGTAAATAAAAACTCACTTCACTGGTGAAAATTCCAATTTATATACTGTCAAGCAAATGTTACACGTGCTGCTCTGTGGGCTGGTGTAAATTTCAGAACATTGGCGGATTTTCTTAATCAAAAACCATAAGCATGAAGGCCATTTCGTACAGTTTGACCAGAAACTATGGTTCCCGTAGCGCGTACCAAATAATTCATACCTCACTTCACTGGTGAAAATTCCAATATCCATATTGTCAAGCAAGTTCGACGTGATGCTCTGTGGGTTGGTGTAAATTTCGGAACCCGGAGGGTGTCCGGATTGTTTATGGTAACCATACATTGCTCATTGCTCATTGAACATAATATAGTGCGAAGAGCTTCGATAAATTTAAAACATACTAGGTGTGACAATAATTTCGCCTCGAAAAGTTTAAAAAAATCGTGGAAACAGGGGATTTCCTATACTTTGTAAGTTGTAATATATCCCTATTATTCATATATACATGATATTTTACTCAAAAGCGTCACACTTTGTACAAAATTTTATATTTGGAGGCCCTGTTTGTTTCCATTTCTCGATAATATGATGATTCAATCTATAAAGTCCCAACTCTAGTATCAGTCACGAGCGCAAGCGTCTCCACATTGCACCGACGATGTAAGAGAAATCATCTGATTGGCCAGTATGTAAATTAAATAATATTAAAGTCATTTATCAGCGCAAAATTCTAAATCCAACTTAATCGAAATAGACAAATCCTAACAAACGTTATGGTACATATATCACACTAACATAAACTCGGTATATTTGGGCGTAAAATTGTAAAAGCGTCATGTCAGAATAGGGGTTCAGGATTAATAATACTGAAGCAAAACGTTTGAGGTACAGATGGGTACAGGTCACTGTATTGTGAACATTGATACTGATTTGTGGAAAGTGAATATGATGTGTAAATTCTATGTAGAATGGAGAATTAAACTGTTTAAACCAAAATTCAACAACATTTAAGGTAAACTAAATAAATTAAATAATTAGCTGCAATATGATTGGTCACATTATATGAGAATAACATAA
The DNA here is from genome assembly GCA_964058915.1 of Tetropium fuscum. NCBI lineage: Eukaryota > Metazoa > Arthropoda > Insecta > Coleoptera > Cerambycidae > Tetropium > Tetropium fuscum. The sequence continues at coordinate 12,951 of CAXKVY010013619.1, read as the reverse complement.
CATAACACTCGTCAAGGAACTTCGATTGTTTCAAATGGATAAACTTCCGTAGAAACGAGTAAAAAACTGGAGGGTTGCAATAGCGTCCTTTAATAAGCGGCAGCTACGCTTATGTGTCTGTAAAAATTTATAAATTATAATTAGTTAGACAATAGTAAAATAAGAAAATTTGTGCTACAATATTCAGTTATCAACGGGTAAACAAGTAGAGAAGAAAATTATCAAGATTTATAGTGTTCTGACTTGGGAATAAGTGATTCCAAGCACGGTGTCTCCAGGAAGAGTGTACGAGGCTAAAATAGTGTGTACGAGGAAGGAAAAGGAGGAGAAATCGTTCCAAGGAAATACAGTAAGCAGAGGATAAAGGTTGTCCAAATTTTCCGTGTTAAATTGATACCTACCTACGGTCAAGTGTAAGCGAGTAGGTACCCATAGTAAAGGTGATTCCGATAGATGGCAGCATCGTGAACCAGAATAAGCAGTTTTCCAATTGGTAGTACAAGGTTCTTCCGATAGATTGTGATTCCGACAGATGGAATGAGTGTGGTGAAAATAAAAATAAGTGAAGTTCGGTTTAAATAAAATTGTGGTGCTTCGAAACTGAAAGGATTATATATATATATATATATATATATATATATATATATATATATATATATATATATATATATATATATATATATATATATATATATATATATATATATATATATATATATATATATATATATATATATATATATATATATATATATATATATATATATATATATATATATATATATATATAAACGTAGCAAGGTAACATTTTAAAATAATTTTAGTAGTAAGAATTCTTCGTGCGAGAGACCCACTGCCCATGTAATTAGTGTAAGATTGCATAGTTTGGCGTAGGTCTTAATATTAAGTTTTTTCAAAATATTACTCCTCACAGAGTTTCATGTATGCACTTAAGTATGCTGCTACTTTTCAATTTTGGTAACCACATATTTCATTTTGTGTGTTATTCTTCCCAACTTCCTGTCTTATAGACATATTTACTTTTGTGTGTTAAACTTCCTGTTTTATAGACATATTTACTTTCCTTTTGTTAATAAACAACCAAATTTCTATATTTGTGAGTTATCATTACTCTCATGTAAGAGTGGGAAAATAACCTGATATCATTAAATAAGGTTTAAACATGTCAATCTCCAAGATTTACCAAGAATCATTTGCCAGCAAATTAGTTTCAATATTCCAAGTAACCTAGTTGAACTGAACCTCCCCTACTAGAGGACTCAAGCTCAGCAGTGAACTTTTATATTTAATATAAATAAATGTAAATTTAATATAAATTCAAAGAACTGGCGCCTAGGGAAATTTAGCAGTAGTATCGAGATCGTGACAGTACAGCAGACTTGTCAGGTGTTCATATTCTGTGCTTTCACTGCATAACTTCACTCACAAATCTTATCAATTTATTACAAATTGTCACCCAACAGTGAGGCTTATACACATAACTTAAAAACAGTAAGAGTTCATATATATATATATATTATAACATTTGCCTCCCATTACGTGGGCATTAAGAATTCAAATTAATCTCAATTGGCACCCGAAAGTGGGGCATTAAGAACTCATATATAAAATTTATTACAATATATATATATATATATATATATATATATATATATATATATATATATATATATATATATATATATATATATATATATATATATATATATATATATATATATATATATATATATATATATACGGTTCATTTCCGTATGTGTGTCCAGATATAGCACTGGTAAGTGTGTTTTCCTTCTTATTCGTCTATTTGCTTATTTCTATGTAATGAAATGCTACCAACCCAAGATTACTTTTCACAAAATATATATATATATATATATATATATATATATATATATATATATATATATATATATATATATATATATATATATATATATATATATATATATAATATTAAAACTACGCCTCTCCAGGACACATGGGTCTGAAAGAAAAATGACACCAACAAACTCTAATACAATTAGGCGTCTTTCCAGCTGTTTGCTATTACGGTCACGTAATGTTTACTCCGGTAGAAATATACAATGGATAAGCAATCAACTAGTATTTCTCGTATCCCTGGAGGAAATGGAGGTTTGATGATATTCCAAATGGCATAATTACTTCTGCAGATCGAATGAAAGCCAAAATGTATTAAAAATTATTTCTTTACGTGCAACGAGTCCAAAATCAATTTAAGACTTCTAGCACTGTTACTTTAATGTTACCATTGACCACTACATTGTATTATTATGTGTTCTCAGTGTGTCAGATGCGAATTTTAGCAATAGAACATATACTACTAATAAATAATTTGAAGTGAGCCACCTTAAATATAGACCAACTTTACAAATGTGTAACTTTTTTATTTATGAATGGATTGCTAATATTCAATTCACTATTGCAATGAGACACTAGAGACCTTTGAAACATTATTATTATCATCAGTATTATTTACATAATATTTTGTATCCGTGGAAAATAACCTGCCTGCCTTACAGCAATGTTCGTACAGTTTTCAGTACTCTAATTAGAGTTATTGATTCCCAAGGAGGAATTTTCCGTCTCACGCATCAATAATATTCTCCAATAAAAGGCTCCCGAAGTTTCACCATTCTCGCGAATAAAACTTTTGTATTTAAATTACAACGTTACTTGCTTTGCACGATGCCTATTATATTAAATTGTCGAAAAATCAGGCAGGATATCTTCAACATTTAATAATGCAAAATATATTTCCATAAAATTTATCCACCATGGGAAGGTGACAGACAGAAATAAGAGTAAGCCATATTCAATAAGTCAAACACTTAATAACTGTTTATAATACTGAATCATAATGTCGCTTTTACCACGAAATCAGATCTCACTTTTCTTTCTTGATTTTTCACGAAAATTGTTGAAAGATATATGTGTTCAGTGTTCTTACCTATTAATCTTGGCATCTTTTATAACTATATTCCTCGTGTTTAAGTTTTCGATGAAGCTAATGTAATTTCCGTAATATGTTTGTCATGTCGGTACTCTCCTTATAATCGTCTTAATGACTGGCATTGCATTTTATGAAACTATTACACCTTTTATTTCAGTTTCGCCAATTAAGTAAATTTATATCCAACAGCCTTCAGCGGAAAGTGCATTTTCTAGCGTTACTGAACTAATTCCAAGTACACTTCGTAGATCTAAATTTTCAAGAAAAACTGCAACTTCAAATTAACCTTATTAGTTGAGTAGAAGTACGAAGTTTGCACAAGTGGAGCTTGTGAACAGATATAGTTCGCAATGAGAAGCGAGTCATACACTCCTGCAAAGTTGGCCAGATTGAAACAGAACACTGGTGAAACAATGTTAAAGTCATTTTGATCAGGCTTATTGAATTTTTGTGTTCTTTGTTGTTACTATTTATCTATTGAAGCTATTGTTATACCTGGATTGCAATCGAGATTTAGAGACCTGACAAGTAGGTTTTCAATAAAATCTACCTATATAAAAAAACATGGGTGTGTCCTTATGACCACACGATGGAAGTGAAAACTTCTAATTTTCGAATTTTAAAATATATACTGTAACCGTCCGCTCGTATTACCACAACCCGCAAATACCGCACCTGTTAATACCCATTAATACAGTTTTCACTTAAAAAATGCTATAATATAATACTTCGCACACAGATGTTTCAGGCAACCGGCGCTAGATGCCGCCTCGCTGTATGTCGCTCCAAAATACCTACTCATAGTTACCAAGTACGGCGACGGCAGTCGATGTAATTCCATGATACTAAGACTACAAGATATGCTAACGCGCATGCGATCCCTCTGCTGACGTCATTCCGTGACAAATTTCAAATATTCAAATTTGACACATCTATAAAAATACATTATTTTATAAGTTTAAATACGTTATTTTAATTATTTTGGTCATTTGTAATTGTGATAAACAATGGTTTACTGTGCAATGAAGGGTACCAGCAACAATAATAAAAAAAGTAAAAATTCTTCCAGTACATATTGATACTTTAGTTTCCAACGGCAGCAGAGATTTGTAAATTATGGATGCAAAAGTGCTACCAAACGCATAATTTTAATATTAAAAATGCTAGAATAATATCTTGCAGTGTTCTGATTATGATTTTCATGTTAAAGAAAAATTATTGCAATTGCCCAAAAATAAGTGGAAGTTGAAAGATAATGCTGTACCTTCATGTCCTTGCCTTTTACTTTTTTCTTTAATTATGGATGACATAATTATATTAACAAATAATTAAGAGTATGAAATATATACGTTATAAACGAAAATCTTAGCTAAAGGCTACAAGATATGACTGATAAATTAAACTTAAGTTATGGTTATGTCTAAACTTATCTTTCGTGCGGTTGTGTGTACATGCTAAATTGATGCCTGCTCTAAATAGTAAAAAAACTGCACTATGTACGAGTAATAATTATTGTACGAATTTAATCAGCAATATAAATTTAACACTAAAAAATCCAAAAACCAAACAAAAAACATCCGACATCTGCAAAATCAGAACAGCAACACGACATGGGAAGAAAATAAAAAATAACCGAAGCTAAATTGACGCGTATGTTTAAAGGAAATGTGAATATTATTAGTTATTTTGTGAGCGTTTTGATACTGGATAGGGGTGGAACCTTTGATGTAACTGTAACACTCGGAGTAGTTTCCACAAACACCAAAACACTTTCACTTCGCTCGACGCGCGTTTCGCCAACCAAGTTGGCATCATCCGGAGATGATTAAAACTGAAACGCGCGTCGAGCGAAGTGAAAGTGTTTTGGTGTTTGTGGAAACTACTCCGAGTGTTACCGTTTTGATAATTAATTATATAAAAAAACTAATGTATATTTATATCTATATTTTAGTAATTTTTATATATAAGGTATTTACCCGTTCACTTGCTTTAACTGTAAAGATCCCGTGCAGTTATAGAAAAGTAAAAGTCTAATGCCGTAATTACTAATTAATGTACAGGTTATTTACAAACAATGCTTCTACTAAGTGCTATTCCAGTTCAAGGATTATAGACGTGGATAGTCATTGATTCCAGTTCGTGCCGTAGTAGACCTTTAATGGCAAAGTACCAGCTCCCAGCTCTCCGACACCAGCTATTTGCCAGTGTTCGTGGTACTGGTCCTTCAATGAGCGGAAATATCATGTTGGTTGGGTTGTCTTATTCTTTTTTGTACCTACCTATATTCATGATAATATATTATGCTAAAAGTAAATGCTTTACAAAAAATAAACCTAATGAAAGTGCTTTAATAACCGAGAAAAATTAAAATATAAAATGTTTCTCAAGTTCGTAAAGACCCTGTATACTTAAACAGGGTTATGTCCAAAATAGTTATGTCGAGTCGAATCATAACGAAACTTTATAATAAAACCATGTTAAAAGCTTTCGTCTCCATATATCGGCATACATTTTTGTCACGGGGTGACGTCATGCGCAAGTATGTTCAAAACGCGTTTCCCAAGTGAACATATTTTGTACTCTTAGTATTATGATGTGATTCAACTCAATTCGATATAGAACGGAAAACAATTGGACGGTTACCTGACCAGATGGAACCTCCTGATATATTGTCCTGAACAAATAGGCTAAAATATGCTGTAAATACTTGAGATTCAAGTTTATCTCTCTCATTTAGCCAACGAGTGGACTGAGTGTTATATAGATGAACGTAACGGCTAAGTCTCATTCAATACCCACAAACTCTCTCTACTGTCTCGCTCTGCCGACTGATCCTCTCTCACTTAGTCGACTCGAGCCGAAGGACTTTACCCGAAGGAGCGTTACATATCCGAGCCTGACGGCGCAGTCTCATTCAACACCCACCAAAAAAGTGCTGAGCGTGCCTAAAGAAGTTTTCACTTTAAAAATTATCTTTCATTGTAGTGTATGCGCAATCAACGAACTCTTTCAAAGGCCGTCTGGCCGCCAGCTTCCATCACTTCCATCTTAGTCTATTCATATGTTTAGTTTGAGTGTAATTAATTTAGTCCTAGTTTAACCGGGGGCCACACACCATTATATTATTGAGTTTTTATACTTTCTTTTTCACTTGTTACTAAACATTATCTCTTTGACATCTATATGGGACCGCCTAGCGGCGGGGATAGATAGTTTTACAGGTAACAACTACTTAGAGAGCTAATACTCCATCCTGTAGTGAATTATACTTGCAAATCCGATAAGATAGCCATGGTCATTCACCAATACCGCCACCAGGTGTAGACTAGTTTAGAGCTGTTGGCTCTCATCAGTACACCGTAGATAGAGGAATTAATGAATGACCAAAACTATCAAAACAGTCAAGCAGATCAAGCAGTAGAGCGGTCAGTTGCTACTACTCATGAGACATGTTAAGTAATATCTTGTGACAAGCACCGTCCTGCAATGCAACAGTTTATAACGAAATTTAAAAATACATATATAATCAATAACCCCTCTAATAAGGACAAAGTGTCTTACTTTAAATATCATGGTGACGTCACGCTCTGGGGGCTTAACCCAGATGGGGGCTAATATACTCTCTAAGCTAATTCAACAGGCTTGCCTATGTCGGTCGATGCCAGAATGTGTTCCAGTGCGACGCTTCTCTGCCCATATGTTGTACTGTATTTAGAATGTAGACAAATTAAAATGTAAACAAAATAAAGTAGCTTTCTCATTAGTCAATTATCAAATCAAATCAAAAAGTCATTAAGAAGCAAGCAACTAACAACTCTCGTGTCAATTGTAATTTGGCAACCCTGTTAACGATGTTTTGTTTTGGGTTTCAGTATAGCCATATACGCCGCCACTTGCCACGCGCCAATAAGAACAACAATACCTCTAGAGGGGTTATTGATATTGCTCGCGCGCTTGCCTAGTTCCTAATCGATTCTTGATCTTTTTTAACGGTTTATTTGTTGCGGTATTATATCATAATGCCCCAAAAGTGTTGTGTTCCCGGTTGTACAGGAAATTACGATACCAGTAGAAAAGTTCGGGTATTTCGTTTTCCCAGAGACGAAGAGTATGGCAGAAAATGGCTCTCTGCAATTCCACGTGAAATTTTTGTGCCAAGTGACAACTCGAGTATGTGAGTGCCACTTTGAAAAGGAAGATTTTATTTACAAAATTTCCCAACAGGATACAAAAACTGGTGAGATCGTTTCAGTTATTTTAGTTTTACCCCGGTTAAAAGAAACTAGCGTACCAAGTAAATTTCCGAACTGTCCCAAATAATACTTGTCAAAAAAAATATCGTATCGAAAAAGCAAAGACGAAAAACTTACAGAATTACATGAAATACATTTTCAGACATACATACAGACATGTCAAAGCTTAACCATGTTGTAAACTTTATGTCCAATGTACTTAAAAACTCAAAAATAGAGGACGAAAATGTTTCACAAGGAATTGAATTTATTTCTGATCAACTTAAATTGCGAACATTATCAAAAGAACGTTATAGATATTCCACTACCACTATGGTTTTTTGCTCAATTTTATATACAATTAGTCCTCATGCATATAGATATTTACGAAATCGTGGACCTATAATTTTGCCCCATCCCGAAACAATCAAAGGAGTCTGTAATGGTTTTCTAACTGCTCCTCATATTGATGAGAAGAAAACTTTTTTAACATATGCACAAAAAATCTTTAAATATTTAAAAGACCAAGACAAATATGTTAGTTTACTAATGGATGAAATTCACATTGATCCATATTTAGATTATAAAGGTGGTAATGTTGTAGGAGCTGCAATAAATAATAACGATTCGTTAACGACATCTGCGTATACATTTATGATTACTAGCATTTGTTCAAAATTTAAAGAAGTTGTTCATATTGCTCCTGTGTCTAAAATTAATCACGAATTACTTGTCAGTTTTCTTAAAACAATTAACCATCTAGACCCTAATAATTAGACACATGTAATCTTGACTGTATTTCAAAACAGTTAACCATTTAAATTATTCTGTACCTGTGTTTTTCATAGACTCCGATAGATTTATGCCGTAATATCTTTGTTTCGTTTGAATTTTTTATTGATCTCCAAAACTACATTAAAACGATTTCAGACATACCTACCTAAATAACTACATAAAGCCGGTAATAACATAAGTATCTCGTAGGCCTCCGGATGGTGACGTCACGAGGCAGCACTTTGTCCTTGTATTAGAGGTGTTGTTGATATAATACGTCTCAAATCCTAGGATAGTATTTCATATGTATCGAGTAGTGCTTGGTGACTGAACCCTCTTTTAGGATACAGCCCCTTTGTTTTATAATACCTAGAGGAATTTTAAAAGTCGCCCTCGTAGTTTTTTTGTTTTATCGTTTTTGTTTGACGTAATACGGAAACCAAGCTATCGAAGCATATCCAAGCTAGATCGTACAAAAGAGTAGTAATTCATAGTTTCCAATGCCTGAATATATTTCGACCATTTCTAATTAGAACTCCCAGTAGTAGTGTAATTATAACGTATTTGTTCTGCACCAAATTTCAATATTAATAAGCTGATTTACAGTAAGCCATAATACAAACATAATAATGGGTCCAGATTGAATCCTTGAAGGACATCGGAGAGAGGAGAAATTATATATAACTACATATTTATATGTTACTAAGATATGAAGTAAATAATATTAATAGACTTTCACTAAATTCAAAGATTTATAGATAATTTACAATTATGACTGGATAGGGCTGGAACCTTTGATGTAACTATAACACTCGGAGTAGTTTCCACAAACACCAAAACACTTTTACTTCGCTCGACGCGCGTCGAGGTATGTGGATGACATTTTTGCCGTGTTTGACACTAAGATTGCGGATATAGAAAACTTCATTTCCAAATTAAAAAGACGTTTCACTTCTGTAAAGTTTACATATGAACTAGGAAATAATGGAAAACTTCCATTTTTAGATGTATTAGTAATTAAAAATAGTGACAATAGGTTAGAATTTGATATATATATAGAAAAGATACCAGCAAGATCAGATATATCCCTAATGACTCTCACCACTGCTATTAACATAAAATGGCAAGTTTTAATTTTCTTGTCCATCGTTTACTAAGTTTCCCTCTCAGTAATGAGAGGTTTAGAAAAGAAAAAGTATTAATTAAAGATATAGCTGTGAGTAATAGTTATCCTAGAGATATAGTTGAAAAACTAATTAGGAAGCGTAAATTTAAGGACACACTTCGTAATTCTACGACCTTTCAAAAGGATATAGAGACTCCAAAATACGTATCCCTCCCGTACGAACCACGGTTTACTCGTGGTTTAAGTAAGGTCTTCAAAAACGTGGGTATAACAGCGATTCATTCGTCGAGTAATAAATTACAACAACTTTTAGACAATCCAAAGGATAAAATTGTTCCAAATGAAAGGTCTGGGATTTACGAAATTAGTTGTAATGATTGTGATCGAAAATATGTTGGACAAACGAGACGATCAATTAACACCAGATTTAAAGAGCATATGGCTCATCTAAAATATGGAAGAACAGATAAGTCTAGTGTTGCACAACATGCTTTTGACAACAATCATAGAATAGATATTAGTAATTTAAGATGAGTTAGAAATGTGACCCATAATAGACAGTTGGATGCATTTGAGAGCATAGAAATTGTAAAATGTAATAGTACCTAGTATGAATAGCGACAAGGGACCTATACCGTATAGCCCGCTTTACGCGTTGCTTAGCAACCGATCATTGAAGCGTGATTAGTCACGCGTAAATTTCACGGTGATATCATTAGTGACGTCACCATGAAAATAGTATTAATATAGTAGATTTTGTAGTTTAAGATTAGTTTTAATCATCTCCGGATGATGCCAACTTGGTTGGCGAAACGCGCGTCGAGCGAAGTAAAAGTGTTTTGGTGTTTGTGGAAACTACCCCGAGTGTTCCAATTATGAGTCAATGATCTATTAATAACATATACTTAACCTGGGTCAGCGTATTTTTATTTTGAAAAGGCATTCTTTGCTAACATTTAATTCAGCGCCAACCATTCCATTCATCGACCAGTTTTTTTCTAATTTAGCAATTGTCCACATTTTATAATCTAGTTCAATTCGAATAACTATGACGTTATTTTTTATTTTTCTGATCGCAATAGATAACAGTAAGTTAGTATTGCCATTCCTCGTACTGCTGTACTAAACATACCGACTTATTGGGTCCATTATCCAAGAATTGCCTCCCAGGTCGATGCCTCAAACAATAACATATAATCACTGGCCCCTTAAAAGCTATTAAGGGAGCAGATGGGACAAAATACAAAGAGTCTTATAAGCACTTCCGCTCCCAAGGTCCCCTGACGGGTTAGCCAGTCGTCGGATAAGGGGGGAATTTATAATGCGCCCAACTACTTCTGGAACACCGTATCTTTATATCTGTTATTTGCACCTCCAGGGCATATTAAAGAAACAAATTTATATACTGCCAGTCGTCGGAATGTTCTGTTTGATTGATGGCAAAAGGGTTCAAAAGTAGAGCTAATATTTCAACTTCAGCCATATATATATTTCATTCTTCGGAGCATTCATCACAAAAATATTCATGTTATACCGAGAAAGTTTGTTTAAGAATACTCCGGAGTATCGTAGCCATTATTAAGTTCGGGAGAGTTTTTGCAGAGGCGTAAAAAATAGCATGGTCATTTTGATAGAAAGTCAGAATAATTGTAATTATCAATATTTGTGTAATATTCTAATCCATTAAGCGATTTAGCGTTCTCACTTGGAAGAGGCCGACGCGGCGACTTCGTTCCAGACGAACGCGTTACGTCGCGTCGACACGTACTAACCCATTTTCCATATGGAGAAGCTGGCATTGAAAAAGTGTTTAAAGCTTGCAGGTAGCCAGTGATCTCAGTTTCAGATATCGTTGTCAGTTCCAATCCGCTCTCTATTCTTGCATTGGATAATGAATATGAATCATATATTTAAATTTATTTTTCGTATTATTAACAGAAAAAAACATACCGTATGAAGTGAAACTCGTAAAGAAATATATGTTTTATAATTATTGATTATTCATCACTGTTCATTTTGCCAAACTTTATTTCCTATCTGCAATGTATTCGGCAACTACTCGATCGCGATCCGCAATGCCGAATCAAATGTCCTTCTGAAACAATGTCCGGTGTAATTATTGTCATATCAAAGTTTTAGATACTCTGCAATTTCTTTGGAAAGCTATAGAATATCATTGCTCCTACTAGCTGCACAGCACATATACCTTTACTGTAAAAAATTAATAGTCTACGGTGGTCAATACGATTTGGTCTAAAGCACCTTGTGACGCTCTCTTTCTCATGCTGATTCGGTGCCTAGTACTGTGTTGAGCGCCACTCTCTGATTAGAGTGTAGAGAGACCACTTTTCCCTACGGGCGGTTCCGTAAGGGCCTTGAATAGCTTAGTGGAGACCGGCGGAATTACAGGGGTCACGTGTTCCACAGATAGGCCCTTGATTACCCTATCTTAAAGAATATACACGGCGATAACAGATTTATTTCTGAGTCTAGGTCCAACAGGTTCATATACAGTTTTTATACAGATCAGGTACAGGTGATAAACGTGGTGAAACGGCATGTGCAAGCGTAATAAATAATATGTCGGCATACGAAAATACAGTTTTAGGGACCCATAATGGCATTAGTCACGACGGGGACCCAAAATGGCGGCGAATTTAGGCAAACAGCGGCGTTATGATAGCGTGCGGGGAGAAAGCAATGACGATAATAGAGTACTGGGTTTAGAAACATAGTGCTTTAGTACTTACAGTACTTAGTTAGCGCGACTGTCGTGCGTACGAGTGAATAGTTCTTGCTTGCTCAGTAATTTGCTGGAGCCGGTCAGATTTCTCCCCAGTAGTTTGCATGGGTAGAAATAGGAGGCTCCCTGCCCAGTAGTTTTCTGGGGCAGTAACAGGATGAACTACTCACTTATACCGACTTTTGAAGCGACCGCGATCACTATTGTTCCATTACTCGCCACTTTCCTATCCGCACTTACTTGTCACTACTTGTCATTGATTTTTCGGACAGCGTTGTTGTCGTTAGTAGGCGCTACCAGGCGATGATGCTTACTGACTATTTCAGCGTGGTGGAGCTGCTTTTAAATGATTTCTCACACCTAAATCGTGATGCACACGGTGCGCAGAAGAGGCTTGTTTACTGCTTGACTATAATCAGAATATACAATTAAATATTAATATATAGCTAAAAAGAAACGGATTTTTACGGCCTATAATAACAGAGTAAATTATAATACACAAACACACGGTTTAATACCTACTAAAATATAAAGAAATTTACGCACTGAGGGGGAAATTATTACCACTTCATTACATCCTTCTTCAAGATAAACAACGTATAATAGTCGTGGACAAATCATAGTATTCAACTTATAATTAATGGTCATTAAGTCGGGCTATTTGTTTCTTGAAATTTTCTTGAAAAAGTTTCTTCAAAATATAAAATTTGTCTCTAACCCGTGAATTTCAGCAAATTCGACAATGCATCATTCTAATTACCAAGGAACTCGAATATATTATATTTGAAAAACTTTTTAGACACCGATTTTCAATTTGTAGAGAATTATTTAATTCTCTATCAGTTCATTTTCGAGGTCACTGGGGCACTATTTAATGTTGACTGATTTGGTTAAAAATTGCTGTGCTTTATTTTTAGGTATATATGCACAATCGAGAGGCACTTTGCAAATTACAATTTTCATATTTTCCACCCTATTGGTCATAAAATATCTCATAAAATATTTTTGCCGCATATTTTTCTTTTAAAGCTGCAGAAAATCACCTACAATACCGTAAGGAATTCGTAGGTATTATACGGAC
>CAXKVY010013617.1:0-20323 GCA_964058915.1 Tetropium fuscum | reverse complement strand
CAGAAAATTATATATATATATATATATATATATATATATATATATATATATATATATATTAATTTTCTGGGCTCCCTACGACACCCTGAATCCCCTTGCAAGTCATCAGTCAATCAGTTTCCAGTACATCTTCAAATTTTACTAATCTACATATTTTTTTATTCATTCTATAATGTATTTCGGACTATGTAATATTAGGGCGTTAACTGTAATATTGTAATATTGACTGTGATAATATATCACATAATTAATTGATTAAATTAGCTCCACATGAATTCATTATTAATTAATTACTAAACTTTCACTTCTTCCTAATTTCTGGCGGAGGTGCCAATATCAACGATAAGATATTTTTAGTTTTCCTTGTTCGGGTACATTCCGTAGGATTGATATAAATGGTTCCATTTATTTTACTTCAAAAAATACTACGAAATGTAGTATGTAGTAAACAGGTGCCCGTCCCGCATGACATGGAAGAAAAAAAATATTATTATACGTTTTATCCTACAGTCAATTTATCGAACGCTAAAATATAATCATTTAATCTGATTGAGTCCAATTCCTTTGCGCAAATTACATAAAGACGGGATATAAATGATCTGGGAGAAAGTAAAATTTCCCATTTAGGAATCCAATACCGTGGAAAGTATGTTATCAATCGCGAGTCGTTATGTAAACCGTCTGCGAGCCTCGAGTGGGTTCTTTTAATTCGGATGTTTAGGTTGATGCTTTCAACACTATTGCTCGGGGAATTCTAAAGGATTTTAAATAAGTAACAAATTACTCCATCAATAATAATAAAGCAATGCCTGCAACACTTGAAACACGTCAGCATCAAAATTGCCGACAATTCCAAATGAAAATTATCCTGCTCCAGAATAATTTCAAAGAAATGAGCAATGAAATGCTGTACACTTATTTAATTAGGTGATAATCTACGTATGCCAGTTTCCGATTGATCCATATATTTCGGCAAAATACAAAAAGTTAAGCTGGCTTTGGTTAATGGGGTCTACAAAAACCGGATTTTACATTTTCTCCTATAATTTCATATAGATTTTCAACTTTTTGGGTTCATTTGAAAGCTAAAGCAAAATCTATATATTACAATAAGTCAAGCACTACTTAGGAACGGATAGAATTCCTTAATCTGCCGCCACTTCCCCACTTCATCCATGAGTCCCGGTCTAGCCGATGCCTCGGCCGAATCATTCAGGTACAGAGTGCGCTAAATAATTAATCGTTCTAAATTTATTTTACAATGACGTGACATCTCATCAGGGACGCTATTATTTGGTTGATGGTTGTGCTAATCATTAGACAATATATAATTTTTTAGATGTCCAAAGGATAGTTAAAGGTAATGCACATTTTTTTAAAATTTGTCTTGGAGTTGTGTACTAATTATAGTAATATTCTATGAATAACACCTGTTGAAGTAAATAAAATAAAAAGTAGGTATATAAGAATTTGTGGAGCACATTTGATGATAATATTTGATGAGCAATCCTTTACTTCTTCTAAAAAGCATTTACTAAATAGTTCTGAACCCTCTAAATAAGCTCCCTAATTATAAATAGCGAGCCTAAAGAGAAAGTAATTACTATAGGATAGTTGCTTATAGATCTAAGGAACATCCAAAATTTTAATTATTATTTCACATATAGTATAACAGTAGCGTCTAGTCCTTAGACTGTAAGAGAACATGATAATATACGAAACAAACCGAAAGTAGTTTCACGTAATGAAATACGTATTGCGCAATGCACATTTTCTGGTAGCCGGCAATTGATTTACGATTGCAATTTACGAGTAACAATTCACGAGTAACAATTGATTTAATATATTTCAAAACTAATTCTGACATCCGGATTTTTTAAACCTACATTGCCTACTGAATTTTCAATTATGATCTGTTTATGGTACACTCGGCATTTAAGATCCCTCACCCAGGCCCTCCCCCACTTATCCATCACGATTATTTCTGATGCGACGAATTTAAGGTTAAGTGTTTATGTTTTATTAAGTAGGAATCCAGATAGAAATAACAAGGGTACATGCATTGCCTTCAATATTCAGTCTTATGAGAATCGTTTTTGTAGACAGCTCGTTTCTTATTATTAAATTAGTATTATTATTACGTTCTTATCCATTAGTGTTTTGTTTTCAGTTAGGTTATATTGACTTGGCAGTATTAGTATAAATAAATAGATATGTTTACTTCTATATATACCAGTGAAGATGTGTACCATTTTATCCCTAATAGCTTGGTGGCAATTTCGGTAATTTTTTTAAGGATAGATATTTCTGGAAAATGATTTTGGAAAGTTATTTTAAAATCATTCGATTTGCTTTAAAAAAAGGCATACTTGTTGCGTGTCACTAAAATGCACCATTTTAGAGAAAATTATGTTTATAATATTTCTTTGAAAAATAAAGCATAAATTATAATAAATTATCAAGTAAAAAAGTGTTAGTAATGTGGTTTTTATAACAACTGCAAACGCAAACAACATAAAACCAAGAGAAAAATGTAAAAATATGACAGATACTTTTACATTTAAAAATGAAAAAATAAAAAAGGTAAAGCAAACTTGTACTAAGAGAAGTTGATATAAATCATCCTATTTTAGTCCAAGGAAACTATTCCTGAAGTATGGTGCTCTCTTTGGTAAATACCCTGTATGATGTAAATATTTTGCACATATATTAAAAACATACGTTTATTTGAAACGTAAAATAAAATAAGATAAGAACGTTTATAAATATTTAAATGGTAAAATAAAACGTTTAGGTGTACTAAAATAACATGTTCATGGTGTTCATACTAAAATAGAACGTTCATGGTATACGAAAATTAAACGTGTATCATATACTAAAATACAACGTTTATGGTATACTGAAATAACAGGTTTTCAATATATTAACTTAAAATATTTACTGGGTGGATATTCAACCAATTAATAAACATTATTGTAAGCCGAATTTAAACGCGTGGTATAGACTAAAAAAACGTTTAATATACTATTTAGTATTGCCTGGGATAATCTACTTCAACCCATATTATATCTGCATATTAAGCAATCATTACGATTTTCATTTCCAACTAAAGGAAATGTATTAATTGGATTTTTTTTGATATTTGTTAAACCGAAAAATTCGCTACTTACCGTGCACGTCTATGCATCCGAATTGTTTTTTCATCTCGCCGGTGTTAATTTGGCACATGTAGCAGCCACGGTCTGATTCCTTTAGTTGCCTGATGCGGAGCTGCCACGTCCTCAGGCTATCATCATGACTGACAGATATTCTTGGATTGTGCGTTATAACGCGCATATGGAGGGCCAGGATGGTCTGGTCGTCCGCCTTCATCCACCCGACCTGAAACAAAATTGAAAGTGAACGAAGGTAAACGTTGAGGAAGTTATTTACGGCACTGTTCAGCGAGCTGTCAAGTGAAATCAATTGCTCTTGCAATTTTTGAACGCGTGCATCTTAGGGGCGAAAATAAATATAAAACAAAATACTGGAAGCTGATTTATTTTGGGATAACACTGGATGAATGTGAAGATGGAAGATCTTAGTATTCAATATATTGACTAATTAAGAAATACAATGGTATTCTTTTACAAAATTTTAAGGAGACCAATACCGTGTAAAATACGCAAGTTAATAGAGAAAAATGATTAAAGATGTACATCGATGTTATAACATATACTCATGTCATAACAATGTAAAACAATTAAAAATTATAGTCCTTATTGACAGTCAAAAATTAGACATTCTATCAAAAGCAACTTGGGATGTCATGGAATCCGTATCATGAAGATGAAAACGTATCAGGAATTATGTTGTTGACAAAGGACGTTGCTAAAATATCAAGTATTTTAAATGAGTACTTTATAATCTCGGCACATGATTTAGTTAAATTACTATATATATATATATATATATATATATATATATATATATATATATATATATATATATATATATATATATATATATATATATATATATATATATATATATTATTTTTTTTTGGGGGTTTATCTTGGGATAGTAGCAATAAATTATATATATATATATATATATATATATATATATATATATATATATATATATATATATATATATATATATATATATATATATATATATATATATATATATACATATATATATATACATATATATATATATATATATATATATATATATATATATATATATATATATATATATATATATATATATATATATATATATATATATATATATATATTTACATATTGAGATAAACGAAAATACAGAACTTAATAAACAGTATTGATAGTCCAGCTACGGCGTTCGAAGAAGCAACAGCCACGCTCCTGAATTTCATAAATATTTACTATAAAATAATTGTAAATTTAAAGTAAACTTGTGAAAGGCTTGGTAACGTGAAACTAAGTGAAAGGCTTGGTAGTGTGCCAGCCCAATAGAAGAAATTTGCGATCAATAACAAACAAGAAAAGGAAGCAATATTTAACATTAATCAAAGAAATAGAATATTAAATAGTACAGTAGCAGTAAGTAATAAATTTAAGGGTAAATTAATCCCAAGGCAAGATCCAACAAAGGCAGCCAGTATCCCAGAGGCAGTGCAGTGACATCCCGCTAGATGACACCACCACCAGAGCCCAGTGGCATTTGTTAGTTCATGTACCAGTGAAACCAAAAAGAGTGATAAGTTGTGTGCGTGGTGATAAAATGATTAACATATTTTTCAAGGTAATAAACAAATCAAAATTTGCTAGTATTAAGGAATATTGTGTCAGACAACTTGGTTTATATTATATATTTATGTTATAGATTTAAGTTACGTAGGTTCTGTCGCAAGATAGAAATAAGGTTTTAAGATTTGGTTTATTTTTATTAATCATATCTGTCAATAAACCGAGTCATATGCAATCAACTTCTTTCTTGTTTTTTCGAAATTTTCAGTAAATAATTTAAAACTAACACAATTTGAGCTTCACTAAAATTTATTTAATTTGATAAAATTTGCATACTATTCATTAAAATAAATAAAATTCATTATTTTGAGTCAGTAACTTCATATTACAAATAATATTTTTAAAAGAAATTCATGAGTGCTCATGACTAAAGTGATCCTTCAATTAATTAAAATAAAAATTAGTGTTCATAGAACTGACGCCCACTATTCTTACACTATTTCACTATAATATGTAGTACAGTTTAAAATTCCGAGTACCAAATCTGTTTCAATAATTTAAATGCCACGTTTATAGACATAAATAATTTTTAAAGCATATTTCATTACATCGAGCATTTGACCAATGCCGTCATCTACCGCCCTTCGTTGCCAAATCGATTTAAATTTAGAACTTCGTCCCGCCTCGAGGTCTTTAGTCTCCGCACTCATCATTTCACACCGCTCGCAAAATAAGACCCGACCGCTTAATTAAAATTTGAACACAAAGTATCGGCTAATTAGTTTTTAATTGCAATAAAATTACAACTAATGAAGGGCAACTCCACCCGGTCGGGGCACCAATCCCTAAGGACCTTTCGCCTACGAACGAATTAGTCAGGTCAAACGAGGTTCCTGCAAATTTTCACATGCTACTTTACACAGCGAATTTTTGCCTCCATTTTTGTTTACACTTATTTATATAAATAATTTGTAGATTTGTTAAAGTGGAACTACTTTCAAAGTAAAAGGTATAGTCCTGATTTTGAAAGGTCATATCTCTAAAATTTCTCAACGAATTTTGATCTCACGAACTAGTCTTTTTTTTGTTTATTTTTTTAACAAATAATTTCTTAAGTTTTCAGCTCTACCTGATAATTTATTGGCTTAAGTTTATCATTGAAAAACGCTTATTTTTGGGCGCATATAAATAATTTCCACGACAATGTTGCTGACAGAGATAACGTCGTTTAATTTCCATTTTATACTTAAAGTCACAGGTCTTCAAAAGTCGACCTACACTTCCATTAGAAGTTCCTTAACTTTCAGGTTTTCATTCGGTATTTTCAGTGAAATGTGCTTTCTAACCTTGTATATCACACTCCTAACTTCTTTATATTATCATGAACGTCATCAGTTTCAGGTAAGTTTCAGGTCATCAGGTAGCTGTTTTTTATATATGTGACTTCCTGTCAAACATGTCACATAAAGATATCACTATAAGAATAATAGATATTAATAATTAATTCAAGTGTGAATGACCAATTAAATAATCACATATCATTCTGAAGAGCCTCAATAAAGGCGAAAGAGCTTGAACAAGTTCTAAATAATTCGTTTCCGGATGTCCAGATATACAAGTGGTAATTGTTTTCATTTGATTTCTCTTTGTAATGGATTGCTACTAACCCAGGACTGCTTACTTGATAAATCTGAATAGCAAAAGAACTTAAAAACTAATGTATATACAGGATGTTTCTTAATGGATGTGAAGATTTTAATGGGTGATTTTTCAGCAAAAACTAAGGTATATTAGGTCTTATATATTTTTTTCCAAAACAAGTCCAATCAAGTTCCAACACCCAAGTTAGAGCTTTAGATAGCTTTAGTTGGGGAAAATAGTTTTGATTTATTTTCTGGAAGAATATGGAAGAATTTAGAAGAATGAAATTCTTCAAAACAGGGACATCTTCAAGAAGTAGGGGTCAACTCTTCTTCAAGGATATGGCAGTATGCGTCTCCATTTCCATCTCACTGGCAGAAAATATCGGCTAATTACATAATAATCAATGACACCAATCCACACATTTAATGAAAACTCTTGTTGAAACGTAGCTTCAAAAATTTCATGTGGATTATCTTCAGCCCATATGATTATTATGGAAATTTCTAAGATTCCCTTGAAAAGTTCCCTTGAAAAGCCTCATCAATAATTGAAATACGAGATTAAAATTGTATAACTTGGGTGATCATTGAATTATCCATTGACAAAAATTTAGACGAGTTAAAAAATCTCGAGACAAGAGCGCTTGTACTCGTTGGATATGGTACGGATACAACTGCTGTTCTTTTAAAATAATATATACCTTGGAATAGCTTACATTTAATATATTGGCAATTTTTTTGCACTTATTTCAGGAAATTCTATTAAATTAGTTTTCGTTCTTATATCTCGAGTACGTCCGCAATCGACAGTTCTTCTTAAAAAAATACATAGGCATAGGTATTAAGGTAACTTTAAATTAAAAGTTTGAATCTGCGAAAATACAAAGTCTGACCAAGGATAAAATATTATAAAAAATGGACCATGAGAAATCAATTAAAATATTCTTCTATACGTAAACTAAATTTTAAATTCAGACCACGACAATGAAAACAATTGACAGTTTTACTACTTGCATAAATAAGCTTTCATCGGAAATATAAGCCAGTTGATCTAAAACCTTTGAAAGTAGCACTTTTTATTTATTTTGTCAGGAAAATCACATCTGCACAGGGTCAAACAAAATCAACTCTTAATGGTAAATAGATCAATGTCTAGTGCAAATGTCGAAAGTTATAAACTTTTAAATCATGCCATTATCGCAGTGAAGAGCGATAATGAAGAAATAACTCAAGTGTCAATAAGTGTATAGTGCCATATAAACTATTAGTTGTCCCAAAGTATCCAGATAATGACTTTCATTCGGGTAAAGAAGAGCACCACAAAGAGCTGAAATATGGTAGAATAATTGAACTATGAAACATAACTTTCAGGTATATACCATTTAGAAAGCGTGGACGTTGCTGCAAATTTTAAAATTTCGTAAAAATCAGCGCCGGCGGGTACTATTTCTATCTATATTATTAATAGGGGGAGGGTTATAGGATTTAAATTTAATTAAGTGTGTCATTTATATGCTATAATAACATTCTCTATATGTGATGACAATTCTTCTATGTCATAATTATGATACTCAAAATTTGTTTCTTTATCATTATATCTATTTTATGAAAGGTATCAATATCAAATAATAATATATCATTTATTTATAAAACTTACCTAAAAAGCATACTTACATAAGTTCGTATGAGTAAAAATACTTCCAAGGGCTTCTGAGAATATATATTAGGTTCTGAAATTACTATGTAAATCATGCCGATGGCTGAGCATACCAATCAATACGCTTGATCAAGATTTTAAGGTTTTTTTAACTTCTTATATATGAGATGATTAACGAAAAATTACCAAGATTATTAATTGTACAAACAGGCATTATGATATATTTGACAGTTTTGACATTTTGAAAAAAATGTGGCACGCCTATGTCCGATGTAGTAGAGGGATGGCAAATGTGAACCGATATTTGCTGCATGATTTCGCTAGTGCGATGTAGATGGACTGTTTAAACATAGGAGTTGAAGAAAGATTACGCCGTATACACGCAAAGAAGGGTGGCAAGGTTATACTAAAGGATGTTTGCAAAACATTTATTGAATTATATAGCATAATGGTTGTAAACAAAAGGTTGTTTTCGAAAAACATGATTGTTGATTTGATATTTGTGACAAATGATGCGTAAGGTTGTATAACTTATAGAATTATCATAATACATTATGTATATAAGATTTCACGCTGCTCATCTACAAATCAACATCTCTCCCACCTCTTCTAAGAACAATTGTTTCAACCCTTCTTCTGCACCCCCAACTGTTCACAATGCTCAGAGCGAAACGAATTGAGGCTAATTCTTGTTATGAATGTTCCCTGATCTCAAATAAAACAAATTTGCATGGTATAACCCGCAATGAAAACAAAGAAAACTGCCTACAAATAAGAGGGGAACAGGATATAAAGGGAATCGTAAATTCGTACATCAGGCTGCCTTCTGTTGCATTTGTATAAATTCAGAATAATGCTAGTACAGGACAATCTTTCCTAGAGACGAAATACAAAGACCTAGTTTTTTACTTAGTATTTTGGGAAATTAAGGTATAATTTTGCCATTATTTATAAAATTCTATGAGATATCAGCTTCTACAATATTTGTGAATTAGTTTAATATATTATAAATATCAGCCTCGGTCTTGGCAAAGGAACTTTGCGGAGACCTTGCTCGAAAACAAATATCGTATGTTGTGATTTCTTTGAAACAGTTTCCCGGTTACTTTGACACGTCGCCTTAACAAGGAGACTGGTATTTTTATTGGTTTTTAAAGCCACCCTTTTACAAAGTGGTCTCAAATGGAAAATACTTTCAGGCTGTTAGACGCTACTGCGAAATTTAACAAAGCAGTTGACTAGATGCTTTATATTTTCCAGTTAGCTTTGTGGCTGATGTGAGATACGCAAAACGAGAAATTAAATTATGTGTTAGAAGTTACTCGAAAGATACGTACGTTGGTAATTTCTACTATTCCGGGAAAATATTCTTATCGAACGAAGAGAACATAGGCAAAATTTATGATATAGATTATAGTAGAGGGATGGCAAATGTGAACCGATATTTGCTGCATGATTTCGCTAGTGCGATGTAGATGTACTGTTTAAACATAGGAGTTGAAGAAAGATTACGCCGTATACACGCAAAGAAGGGTGGCAAGGTTATACTAAAGGATGTTTGCAAAACATAGCGCTATTTTTAGTCTTATTATACTGGTAACTATTATACTGGTATTATACTGGTACTTATGAGCAGCGTGAAATCTTATAAATCTATAATCTATAATCATAAATTTACCACCTTAGCTGTCTTTCCAGGATTTCGACATGACAAGAGCAGCTTGCTGCATTATCAGCCGCAAAACCAAACATAATGAGAGCAATAAGGGTAGTATCTTGGTAATATTATGTGTGTATCTATGTAACTATTTCACTCTATAATCATTTCAAGATGTCTATACATATATTGTGCTCCTATTCAAAGAAATTTCATACTTAATATATCATGTCAAACTTAAAGCTATATAAATCATGACAAACCTATAACTCAACATAATTAAACTATTATAACATAATAATTTAGCACCTTAAAGTGAGGAATTATAATATAACAATGTATTATGATTATTATTATTTATTACTATTATTACCAGTATAATAAGACTAAAAATAGCGCGGTTTTTAAACATACACATACTTTTTAATTTTTAAAAAAATTTTTGTATATTTAAACAGAAGAGCTAAACAAGACATGGCACAAGGGATAGCGATATGACGGGGAGGAGAA
This sequence comes from Tetropium fuscum, assembly GCA_964058915.1. Lineage (NCBI taxonomy): Eukaryota > Metazoa > Arthropoda > Insecta > Coleoptera > Cerambycidae > Tetropium > Tetropium fuscum. The sequence continues at coordinate 10,138 of CAXKVY010013617.1, read as the reverse complement.
AGCTCAAAAAATAAAAATTTATAATTGTAAATTCTCAGATGCAAGTGTTATGGTATTTTTTTACGTTTTAAGTGAAAAAAAGGTGAAAAGTACTTTTACTTATATTTCGCGCCATTTCCAGTCAGCCATATTGAATTTTTCAAATTTCATGTCAGATTCGTAATCAGCGAACATGAAAACCTCCAAGCACAAATTTTTTAAATTACTAAAATTATTATTATTAGTAAAATTACTCTTTTTATCAATTTTGGATGAAATGAAGGGCCAAAATTTGCATCTGGAAGATCAATAATAACTCTATATCCACATTAAAGTTTATGTGATTATAAAATCAAAAATTTCTAGGCAATATTAATTAATGTTAAACGGTTATATTAGAAAAACTATCGGAAACCCCGGAACGGTATCACAAAATATCAAAAAAATTTGCAAAAAATTGATTTTTTGCATAATTTTTTGATATTTTCTGATATTGTTCCGGGGTTTTCGATAGTTTTTCTAATATAACCGTAAAGTGCATTTAAATATGTGTTCCAGCCAAAACTGTGCATGTGCACTACGATTTTATTGTCATTTACACCTTAATCGATCATTCTATCCAATAAAATTTGAAGGAGAAAAACTTCTCTCGAAAATCAACCTTAAATCATTATTTCTAACGGCCTACAGCAATGTTTCCATTATGAACTGCATCTTAGAGTAAATATTACCGCTGAATTTTTCCCCGGTGAGCAAGAAGAGGTAACATCTTAAAATGAGTGGAAAAAACATAGTGGAGAGTAGGTTATATAGTGGATAATGAATAGTAGATAGATATATTATTTTTTCGTTGTCAACCGAAACATGAATTTTAATGGAATAAATAGAATACATATAATACAACTTAACATAATACAAATGACATTTTCGTTCTCTTTTTCCCTTAAGAATATTTGTATCTTATATTTGTTAAGATCATTTTAATGTAAGTACAAAAAAAATAGTAATTAGTTTTAGGCTGTCAAAAAATATGTAGATAGAAGACATGCTAAAATATAGCAACGGCTTTTCTTGGCTATTCTTTGTTTACTACGCCTGCCTTAGAGCTTGTATACCAAATTCCGGAGCTCTTATAGAGGAAACTTGTCCGGGAATTATTTCTATGATGTTAATTTGGGGACAAAAAAACTACACTTATAATTAATCTCACTAATGCGGGGGGCGAACTATGACACTTAAAGCGTGATATGGGCCTCAAGTGTTTAACACTTAGCTTTAAAGCAATCTAGCGTCCCGAAGGACGAACTTCCAGAAAGTAATTTGGTTCCAATTTATTTGTTATGAGACGGTCCCTTGTCCCTAAATATTCGCAAACTAACTTGGAGTTATAAGTGAGAACGGGCTATACAATTAATTACCGGCATAGTATATTATGAAGTGTCTCCCAGACAATACTCCGGTGGGGACTGGATAGATTCAAGACATCATTCATGGGCATAATGGCATCTGGATCACTCGGGGAGTGGATACAGATGGCATTCTGGAAGATGATAAATTGGCGAGCGTTAAATTCATGTAGGGTCTAAGCTTATTTGAAAAGAAATTAGTGGGGTACAATACTTTCCTAATCTACTATCAATCGCCTACTAAATATGAGCTACAGTTTGATAGAGAAAGTCCACATGTCCACAATGACGGACGTTATAAGATTCTTGGTTTCTCGGTGAGGAAGTGGAGGTGAGGTGAAACCTAAATATATATATATATATATATATATATATATATATATATATATATATATATATATATATATATATATATATATATATATATATATATATATATATATATATATATATATATATATATAATTAATCATTAAATAAACAATTTTGATATTCATCGGAAAGAATTCGATCAAAATATCATGTAACCCAAGATTCAGTCGAACATTGAGCATCTACGGCTACATACAACATATTCAAACTTGATATAGCAATTACAAATTAAATGAAGTAAAGTATAACAAAGTAGATTACAAAGCGAATGCAGATAAGATTAGAATCTTTAATTATTTAAAGTAAAAATATTGTCCAAATGGTAATTTCAAATGACAGCTTATGTCACATGTGAGGCCACGTTCGCAGTGCAAAAAGATAATACCTAACAAATAGAGAAATAGAGAGAGATATAAATGCAAAAAGCATTGTAATATATCAATAATAACAAATAAGCATTTATAATAATTAATATGTGATATATTAATTAATAATTAATATTTTAAAAAACAAAGAACCTAAATCAAAACTTCTTTAGTGAATAAAATATAGGGAACAGACTAAATGGAAACAAGTATGCATATCCTAGTCTCCAGGAACTAAAACAACATAAAATACAATTTATTGGTAAGCAACGAATTGGTTTCAAGGAAGCAGCATTCGAATTCTGAATTTTTATCATAAAAATGTAGATTAAATATGGTGAAAGGGATACATCTACTCACAAGCACATCTACGAAGACTTGGTACGTGTGCAATAAGGTGGCGAGATTCCACATAGCAACAACAACTTGTATTAGCCACCAGATGTGAAGAATTCAGTGGGATGGTGTGCAGGCAGTCCCCGATTTTCACCCCCAGTGAGGAATAAAGATCTACAATAACATCGCAATGATAAATGTATACCCTACAACATATATCTGATCAGAAATAAAAAGCTAGCTAATTAAAAGTACACTAATCACAGTAAAAGCTATACATAAATGAATAATATACAAAAGTTTACTTACCAATATTGAGCTCCAAAGCAGATAAAATCTTAAAAACTCATAAATAAACACGCACATCTTATATGTGTAGCCGATTTTAATCTTAGGTTATGTAGTAAAAATTTAATATAGATTGATTTATCGACTTTAACAAGTAATTTAGTTTTTAATACATTTTCCTGGAAATATTTCTTTCTTTCTTTCTTTAATCATATAGAAATCTACGATATCACAAACTTAAGGTTTGAGGCCTACCTCGTGGTCATATTCTATTTTTGCTTCTTTCTGTGTTCTCTAGAACATGCCTTTCATTAGTACCCAGTGTCTATTGAAAAGTATCGCCAAGGCTAGTATTGAAGCCGCCTTCCACCGTTGAGTAAGATATTTTTGTGTTCACTTACTTATTAATCGTGTATTTTTTCAACTTTATCGTCTCGTGTCGCGTCTACCTTTTCGGCCATTGAAAACTATCTGGTATTTTTTATTGGTGAATGATTTATGAATGAGAATATTTTATTTAAATTCCAGACAATATAAGATCATAAAAAACAAAATGTTTCATGTAAATGAAAATGGATTTTCCTAATTTTCGAAAGAGAAGCAGGCATTAACACCACCCTTATTTTCATCAGCTAACTGGCCACATTCGGCCCTTAAAGTGCAAGACAAAAAAATTACTGCATTCAACAGTACCCTATCTCACGGTCTATGTATCTTATCTACCTGAACGTCGACACCTTTCTTTTTGACTCCGAACATCTTGCTTGGACGTCTTGACCATGTGCCACTCACCTCCTATGACTTATGGGAAAGCCGTAAAGGTGATTTATGATCGAGTCATTGAACATTTTACTTGCCTTCCTCTGGTATAACACTCAGCTGATAAATTGAATCTGTACGTGGATCTGGACGCTGGAGAGACCCACGTCATCATGATACTTAATTTTCTATTTTACAGATAGGCGTAGTTTAAGTATATTAGGAGCCACACCTTTTTTAAGGTAATCTTTTGTGTTGTTGGTGTGAGCTCCATGCTTATTTATATTGTGACCTTGGCTACCTTTAATTTTCATCTTATACCTAGCATTTAAGTAAGGCCGTAGAGCCCTAAGATTTTTTGCTTTGTGTGACATCACACGTGATCACGTCTAAGCCTACACTACGTTAAGTATAACGCTATGCTATTTTTAAAATATGAGTAGATATTTTTATAGGTAGTGTTATTTTTTTTTCCACCAATAACTTTTAACTTCACCAGTAATTTAGATACCCAGTATAGTAGTTCAGAACCATCTGATATGGTTGCGCAAATATCAGTGGCGTCCAAGATTCTTCTTGCTGGTTCTTGTTACTGGTCACTGGAACTGTTGAACTGATATCTTCAGTATCGGTTCCTTAGTGAAGAAATCAGTTCAAGGGTTCCAGTGACCAGCAACCAGAACCTGAAGAAGGCAGATGTGATTCTGCCGAAATGTCGTTCGGGAAGAAGATAACTTACATGGGAAAAAACCCGAAGTCAACTACTACATAGTACACCCTTGGAAACCTGAAGAGCAACATATATGTATATATATATATATATATATATATATATATATATATATATATATATATATATATATATATATATATATATATATATATATATATTATATATATATATATATATATATATATATATATATATATATATATATATATATATATATATATATATATATATATATATATATATATATATATATTTATATATATATTATATTTATACATTATATATATATATATATATATATATATATATATATATATATATATATATATATATATATATATATATATATATATATATATATATATATATATATATATACATATATATATATATATATATATATATATATATATATATATATATATATATATATATATATATATATATATATATATATATATATATATATATATATATATATATATATATATATATATATATATATATATATATATATATATATATATATATATATATATATATATATATATATATATATATATATATATATATATATATATATATATTGTTACTAATATGTAGTTATCTACGGCCATAAGTTATAACGCATCGTATTGTTGCATAATAACGTATAATTACTTAACAATAATAGAGAATTATGCATTTAAGTAACTTATATTCCGCGGGCCATAGTCAGTATATCATCCCAGGAAACGACTTTCTCAAATCCTTTGTTCGCATGGCTATTAGGGGTAAGTTATTTCTGACGCGAGCAAGAAAAGCCCAGTAGTCTGAATTAGAATGCATGGTGCAGCACAGGTCTGGGTATATTTTTTTACTTTATTCTTGGTAGATTGGAATGAAATATTATCAAGCTTGTATTTTTTCTTCTGTTTACATTCTGCACTTGCTGGTCTTATTTGCCACAGCTGCATTTTAAATGCACAGCAAGGGATCAGAAATAGTGACAGCAATAGCAGTAAAATGCTTTCTCTCAAGACACTGTTTGTGACATATCCACCTGGCAAAGCACTGCCAGTTTGGTCATATCCAATGCTATCAGTAGTCAAGTAATACCAGCACCTGGGATATATACGAAGTGAGTTAAAATATCAAACTACGGGATATTTCCACCTCGTGCAACAAACGAAAACAGATATTCAACCAATTTAATTTAAATTCGGAATAGTCTCACGGAAAATTTATAAAGGAACGTAGTAATAATGAAAAGAGGGTATTAAGAGAAGTGGTCTAAACCCGAGGGATGTTAAACAGCGACTATATAATATTGATAATGTACCCTCATTTCGTTGCTTTGTGTATATGTCGTACAGGTGTCAAGGAGAGAATAATGGAAATAATCAAAAAATATTTTTTGTGTGTATATAACATAGTAAAAGTAAGAGACAAAACTATTTCTCAAAAATTTCCAACATGTTTTCCAGTTCTCAAAAATTTCCAGATATGTTTTACCAAACCGAAAATTATCGAATCCTTGAATGATGATGAGTAACTTTTATTAAGCATATCCTACACCTCATCTATCACCGGCCTTGAGAAATTAAATATTTGGTATTTTTATTATCAACACTAGATTAACTGAAAAAAATACAAATTGTGTATTTATACGAAAATATCAAATTTTTGCATTATTTAAATAAAGAGTGGAATTTTTGGTTTTATGAAACAAATTCACTATACTTTTCACAGGGAGTCTAACAAATATGTTACCATTGACAACTGGAAAAATGGTTATACTTAAGTCACTTTTTAAATGGAATACCCCATATAGTATCAATACAATCGACAGAATATAAAAATCCCAGTTTTTTATAGATTGGGATTTTATATAAGATTCCTATACCTATTTTCAGCAGTGTGTTACTATTTGCTAATAAATGTAACATAACAATAACAGTGTGCCATGTATTAAAACATTAGTTCAACTGTCACTATTTTATTATTAAACGTAGTTTAATAATTAAATATGTCACACAACACAATATTAATTGTAAGGGCTCTACCCCCTTACTTAAATGGAAGTATATATAAACGTATTCCCAAGGTAATGAAAGTATTCAGGTATATATTAAATTTATGTAAGGTGAAAACTGAATGTAGAATTATTTTTATTTAACAGAATTTAAAACATTGTCAGAACTATTAATATATAACTCACTCAATGATGTTAAGTGGCTCCTCGAACAGTGGCCTAGGCGTAATGCATATCAAACGATACTAGGGAGTAATGCAAGGCAAGTACCTTAATTTAAAAGTTATTTACTCCAGCATCAGCTGTATGCATCGATTATCAAAATCACATAAACAGTGACTTCCCTAAAAATCCCAAATATGGATCGTAACACAGTACGTTATTTAGTAGGGAAGCATTTAAACTCAAGCAATTAACAGGCTCTAAGAGGACGGAAACAGGAAACTAGTCACAGAACAAGAGGATATAAAAACAAAGAACAAAAGTAGCACAAATAGTTCGCAAATAATATGCGCTATGAAATCATTAATAAGCAATCTGTGACATCAATAATGCAATTGATGATGCCGCAAAGAAACCTATAATCAATCACACCGGATTCCTAATCACGAATGTTAGAGGGCGCGCTTAGTCTCTTTTCATAACTATTAGAGAACGTGTATACCTACAATATACTCTCAAATATTTAAATTATGTCAACTAACGAAAAGTAAACGTAACAGCCTCAATAACCTCTGCCGGAGTACCTTTGACATCGATATGAAGAATTCTACATAAGTAGAATATACACAAATACTTATTAGAAATTCATTATGTTTCGAGCTTTGCTAGTTGATGATCCAGCAAAATTTGCAGCAGTGTTAATTTGTACGAGAAGATAATAATTATATTTATGAGTTTTATTTTTACAGAAAAATACAATTTTCTCGTATGGGAATCTTCAATAGACACAAAAAATATTTTTGGGTCACAAAAAATTCACATTTTATATGAATAGAGACATCAACATAAATTTAGTTAATAATGTATTTTGTTTAGTTATGAATAACCAATTACCATTTTGTATCGATGACGAAATTTAGATTCCCAAAAATATTTACATATATTGAGAACAACTGTGACCAATTTGACAGTTAGCCACTAAGTAATTTAAAAGGAAATGTTATCAGTTGGATGGAGCTCCTATCCATTGCAAATATGAGATAACTACTGACTGTACTGATGTTATGACGTCAAGATATTATTTTAAACAAGACTTTTCATTTTTTAGTTGTCAATAGTAACATATTTGTTAGACGCCCTGTGAATGATATGGTAGATTTGTTTCCTAATACCATTTCTTCCCTTTGTTTAAATAATGTTATAATTTTGATCTTTTTATATTAAGACTAGGACGTCTAAGAATCCGAGTTGACATCAATAGAAAAGTGGAATTTTGAATATTTTGTGAAATATTCGTATATTATCTCAAGAAGAACTATGTCATAACATCATAAATACTATTGTTAATAAATATTTTTCTAGTAATTTTATACTGTTTTCTTATATTCGGATTAATGATCCTACAACTTTGGCAGATACCATCTATTGTGATCAAAATATACTCAATAGATGGCGTCAGCGAAGTTTGCAGGATGTATAATTCAAATATAAAAACACTATTTAGTCTGAAACTACTACAACAGTGTAATCAATGCAAAATAACAAATTTATGCTATCATACCTTGTAATGTCCTAATTCAGTGACGGTACAGCTGAGGACGGCTTCCCTTCCTAAGGGCACAGTGACGTTATTTATAGGGCCTGCAAACTGTGGCGTAGTAGTTGAGAGTCTAGGAACATTTGATAATCCAAAATCTTCCTCAACACCTGGAACAACAAGAAAATTCATTGAAAACACCTGGAGATAATAGCAAAATGTTGATTCAGTTAAGTCTAAATTAATTATTTTCGTTTCAGTAATTAACTACTATACCAGCCAAAATTAGCTTAAACAAAAAAAGTAGCTTAATTTAATTTGAGACCTTAAAATTGTCCGGGATTCAAGACGCTTCAAAACTATCAAACATGTATGTATTTGTTCCGGGTTTCAGCGTTTTAAGGAAAATTTTAATGCTCTTGCAGTCTTTTATCTAGTGTATAGCATTAACCAAACGCCCTGTATTTTTATAAATTTTGTTTGTATTATGTGTCTACTAAAACTATTTTTAAAATTTGCTTCTATCTTTTGTGCAGAAAAAGATACAGAGCTGTTAAGAAGCATCTAAATAAAACAGATTCGGCACCCCAGAGGCTACAAGGATACACCTAGGTGATCCGTTATGCTGTAATTAGTAATTACTTTCAGAGAACCAGGTCTTTGTAGTAGTAGGTTCTTGTTTTCCTGGTTTCCGGTTAATATATTAATGAAAATTGCACCAGCATAAAGGACACTGTAAATAAATACACAATTTATTCCGTTTTAAGAAAAATGTCAAATTTTGGAAATCATTTAAGGGTGTCGATTATTTTATACCACTGTTTATGGGTCTAATTGGCAGAAAAAATGGTTGACAGACATTTTCCTCCATAATTCCCAAAATTAGATGGAAAAATCCAATATTGGGGTTTTCCCAATTTTCAGTCGCCCAATAAAATCTGGTAAATAGTTTCGTTTGTCGATTGGATTTTGGTATATTTTCCATATGGGAAAATAGGATATGAACTAGGAAAATAGGAGATAGGATTGAAACGATTTTGAAGGGTCGTGGAGACCCTTCTCGGACAGAAACAAATTTAAAAAATCGGTAATTTGTCAATAACTAAACTAAGGGTACCGATTGGTTCAGAACGACCTTCCGTATAATCTATCAAGCCGACGGAGGTCTACGCCATACCAGATTTTGTAGATTTTTTTCCATTTTTCTGAAAATGTAACATTTTACTGAAACCCTTTCATCTTTTTCTGCACAAAAGCTAGGAGCAAAATTCAAACAAGGATTTGAAGCAGACACAAAAGACAAAAAAATATAAAACTCCAAATGCAGGGTGCAAAAAAAAATGGTTTACACACACAAGATAAAAGTTGACTGAATAAACAGGCATTTGTTTAACATTGTATAAGCACTTTTTTCTATCTTTATCAAAGTTAAATAGATGAGATGAAAGCCAATAAAATTTAAAACTAAATCTTAAAACTCTAGAAAACGTATACAGTTTTGGAATAATGAGTGTAAATTTGTTGAAGTTAAATACATGAGATGAAAGCAAATAAAATTTTCCTTAAAACTCTAGAAACCATATAAAATGTTGGTATAAATAGTGCAATGAATGCATTTCTGCTATTTGTTTCAAACTGAAATATAATCCAACAAATATTCCACTGAGTTTAAACTTCAGAATTACATCCAGCAAACACATTGCCATCCCAGACACAATATCAACTTATCCAAGTTGCAGTCGATTTCACTTCATGTTTGCCTACAAAGCTGTTATTGTCACACAATTTCAAGAGAATTTCGGCCATTGTGTGCATATCTGAAAATACCTTAAATGATTTATAAACGTAACACTGGAAAAATTACATGATATGTATCGCATCTCCTACAACTCATTCGAGGCATATCTGTTAAATAAAAATATTTCAAAGAATAAGTTTACGTGGAGCTTGACCTAGATTCCACGCCTTCAAGATGAAATGCAATGGGTGGGTGGACATGCAGATGCAGGAAGCGGGGGCGACACAGAAAAGTTTCAGTTGGTTATCTGAACTCTACAAAATATTTAAATTACATACAAAAGAATCCACTCAATATAACTCTACAAAAGGCCACAAGGGGAGCAAAAAAATCTAAATTTCTAATATTAAACTTCTCGGGCTTATTGTCTCTTTATTTATAGATAATAC
>CAXKVY010013616.1:0-28836 GCA_964058915.1 Tetropium fuscum | reverse complement strand
TTGTAGCATTTCATTACATGTGTGTCCAGATATAGCACTGGTAAGTGTGTTTTCTTTCTTATTCGTCTATTTGCTTATTTCTATGTAATGAAATGCTACAAACCCAAGATTACTTTTCACAAAATAAATATGAATAGCAAAGAATTTCAAAGCTAATATATATATATATATATATATATATATATATATATATATATATATATATATATATATATTATATATATAGATATATATATATATATATATATATATATATATATATATATATATATATATATATATATATATATATATATATATATATATATATATATTTTGTGAAAAGTAATCTTGGGTTTGTAGCATTTCATTACATAGAAATAAGCAAATAGACGAATAAGAAAGAAAACACACTTACCAGTGCTATATCTGGACACACATACACATATATGTACAATGTTGTACAGATTATCACTTTCATCACAGACATACAAGATATTTCAATATATATATATATATATATATATATATATATATATATATATATATATATATATATATATATATATATATATAAATTTGGTTTGTCTAAAAACCTTTTTAGTCTTTTATATCAGCCACTTTTATACGTAGCCAAAATATCAGAGGTTTTTAGAACCTCTGATATTTTGGCTACGTCGAACTATTTATTTTTTTATTTTAAAGATTTCTTGTAGTTCCATGCATCTCGTAGATATACATATCTGATTTTGCTCACTTTTTTTAAGTGATTGTTATAAACAACAGTAATCAAAAGTCAATCAAAAATCTGAATGGACCGTTGAGTTTTTTCTGTGAATCTCGAAAATATCAAATCGATATCATTATTAACCTTTCTTTTATCGCGAGATAGGTTTACAAAGAACATATTTTCTGAAAATACTCATTTATTTGTTTTTTTTTTTTCAATTTTATGGGTTGTACCACTTTCCAACTAATTAGTCATTTCATATGGACCTAAACATGATGTACCCCATGGTGTACGTCTAATTTGGTTATACGTTGTAACCAGTAACCTTCAGAAATAAGCGAAATATGAGGGCGATTTTACTCCACTATAGGTAGGTTCTATTGTAACGTGTGGATAAAATAGACTCAGACCTCTATAATGACTGCCATAATGACAAAAAAATGTTTTAAGAACCATTTAGATTTCTCTATAGCCTTCAGATATTTGTACGAGTACGAGCTACCTGACCATAAACTGCCGTAGTTCATGTCTTTAGGTGTATTGGTTAATTTTTAACTGCAAAATGAACAAAATGAAGTACCTAAATAATTTCATATAATAATTTATTAACCGAATTCTTGAAGATATACCATTTTTGTAAAGAACCATGTCTTTCCTTCCTTAAAATTAACTGAAAATACAACAATATATTGTTTGGTTTTAATAAGCAATTAGTGAAACTTACATAAAAAATAAAAATTTCAAAATCAAACATCCAATTCAACTGTAAAAGCAATCCAATTCAACTGTAAGTTAACTAGCCTAAAGAAACGTAATGTTTACAAGAATTTTATCTTAACATTTTGTATTACCACCTCTAACTCTTCTAACTGCCTGCATACGTCAGTTCATGTTTTTTTTTTTTTTCTTTGGAAGGAGGAGTGGAAATCTTGCATAAGACCCCACTAGGTGGGAGTGTCGGATTACCGACTAAAACCACTCCTCCTTGTCTTCCCATCTATCCCGCTGGCACCGCTTTCGCATTACTTCGGCGGGTAGACGTCATGTTTTTGTCATCTGCTATCTCTCTCCTTTGTCTCTATAATGCCTCTTATAGTGTTGTATGTCCTCCTCCATTTTTCTTCATCTCCTGCTATCAAGTCGCTCATCATGTTTCCTGCATTAAAGGGTTGGGATGCTTCTTCACCGTAGAGTATTCGTTCTCCATTCCATTGGGGACAAACGAATAATGTGTGTTCCGCATTATCCTCGTTGTGACAGTAGAGGCATGCTGCCGTTTCTGATCTTTTTCTATCATACAGGTATTTCTTGAAGCAGCCGTGTCCACTTAGAGCCTGCGTTAAATAGTAGTCTGTCTCTCCGTACGCTCTTTCTGTCCACACTTGGATGTTAGGGATGAGGCTGTACGTCCATCTCCCATATGTGCCCTCTCGCCATCTCTCCTCCCATCTTCTCATGAGGTTTTCCTTTGTCGTTAGTGCATCTGTCCCTGTATATTTCTCCATCCGCTCTAAATATAATCATAAGATCTATAGGGGGTATTCCTGCTATAACCCCTACTCCTTCTGTGGAGACCGTTCTGTATGCCGAGGTTATTCTGATATTTATTTTCCTCTGCAAACTACCTAGCTTTCTAACGATTTTTTTGTTTTTTGTCACATTGTGCCATACAGGTGCTGCATATAGCACCTGTGAATGTATCACACTCGACAGTAGCTTCCGTTTCGATGCCCTAGGCCATCCGATGTTTGGCATAAGACTGGCCAGGGCTGAGGTAGTTTTTTCCGCTTTTTCCACAAGCCTATGTACGTGTTCTGCAAAAACTAGCTTGGTGTCCAGCCATATCCCCAGGTATTTTATTGCCTTTGCAGGTGTTACAGTCGCGTTTTGGACCTGGAATCGTATGGGTCCGATTTTCCTTTTTACTGTCAGGAGTGCAGCTTCCCTTTTTTTCAGGCGCTAGTCCTAGCCCCTTTCTGTCCATCCAATTTGTGATGCGTCGTAAAGACTCGTTTGCTGTGCTCATTAATAATTCCTCCCCCTTAGCAACCACCATCAGTGCTATATCGTCGGCAAATCCTACGAGGGTGGCTCCTTCAGGTTGCTCCATCCTCAGCAGTCCATCGTACATTATATTCCATAGTGTGGGGCCTAGCACGGAGCCTTGTGGTACACCGCTGTTTACTGATCTTGCCTTGGTCTTCCCCTCTGCCTCCATGATAATTTGCCTTTGTGATAGGTAGTCTGCTATGATACTTATCAGACTTTCCTCTATGCTTCTGTTTCTCAGTTCATCTATGATGTGTTGCCATGATGCGCTGTTGAATGCATTTCTGACGTCTAGAGTGATGATTGCACACAGTCTTCGATATCGCCAGGAGTAATTTCCTGCTTCCCTTGCAATATTCATTACCTCGCCGATGGCGTCCGTTGTTTGCCTATTCTCTCGAAAGCCATACTGCCGTTCGGATAGTCCCCCTGTTCGTACGAGCTCGTTTTTAAGTCGGCCTAATATTAGGTGTTCATATAGCTTTCCCTCCACGTCTAGCAAGCATAATGGTCTGTACGAACTTGGGTTTTCTATAGGCTTATCCCCTTTCCTTAATAGGACCAATCTGGCCTGTTTCCATTCTTTTGGAAAAATTCCCCTGCTGGCTAATCTGTTGTACACATCCAGCACATATGCCGGCTTATTTTCTGCAGTCTCTTTTATTATCTCTGGAGGTACGTTTCCAGGTCCTGGTGCCTTTTTTATCTTAAGTTTCTCACTAGCCTTATTTAATTCATCTAACCTGAAATTTGTAAATATCCCACGATTATCACGATTGAATATCACTGGCTCATGTTCGGGGAAGAGGTGGTTTACTACCTCTTCCACTGTTTGCATGGGTATTTCTTGTCTGGAGGGGAATCCCGTCATACTTCTCATGACTATTTTGTATCCATCACCCCAGATATCACAGTCTATTTCGTCACACAGTTTTCTCCAACTGGCTTGTTTTGATGCCTTGATCTTCTTTCGCAGCTTTCGTATTCCGGTCCCCTTCTTCTGTTTCTGGTGAATAGTCTCCTCTTTGTAAGGCATTCTCTTCTGTGTTCTTCTATATCATTATTCCACCAGTACACTGGTTTACCTCTGATGCTTGTTTTTCTTTTCGGCATTGTCTCTTCGCAGATTTTTCTCAGGTTGTGGGAGAACTCGCTTGCCCGATCTTCGTTATGTCCCGTCTCCATCTCTGCCAGCACCTGTTTTAGTTTGGCTTTATCAAGTTTTCGTACCTGCCATCCCTTTTCTCTGGTATAGTCTCTAGGTATTGCGATGGTTTTTTCTAACACCTCAAAGTATATATATGCGTGATCGCTCAGGGATTCCGTCTCTAGGACTTTCCAGGTGGTTACTTTATCGCTAATATCCGGTGTGGCTAGCGTCAAGTCTAATATTGCGGTATAGTCTCCTCTACGAAATGTCGGTTTATTTCCTCGATTGAGAATAACTAAATCGTTCTGCGCTACCCACTCGGTTATTATATCACCTCTTCTGTCTGTTGTCGTCTCACCCCATTGTGGTGACTTCGCGTTGAAATCCCCCACTATGAAGGCTTTTTCTTTGAGCCTTCTGATACGTAGGCCGATTTCCGTCAACATCATCTCCAGTTCTTCTATTTCTCTATTTCCTGATGCGTAGCAGCTATATATTGTGTAAGTAGGCATTTCCATATACGTGTAACGTTGTCCTTTCCCTTGTTTCTTTACTGCTATATTTCTATCCATGATCTTTATAGCTGAGTCTATATCTGTGTCGTAGATCCAGTCTTTGCGGTTTCGTATAGCGTTGCGGTTTGGCTCACTCATTAAAATTATTCCTATTCCTAAGTCGATGGCTGTGCTTAGTGTCAGATCATGTACCGGTCGACTTCTGAATGCGTTTATTTGCAGTATTTTTGTTTTAGCCATTGCTTGTCTGTTTTACCATCCTTTCCCCCTTTTCCTTGTTGGCTTCTTTTGCTGCTCTGATCTCTGCCACTGCTTTTCTATACTTAGGACACGACATGCTTCCTGATTGATGTCCTTCCCGTTCACACTCATGGACCATGGATTATTCTCGCATACTTTTATAGTGTGTCCTTCTTTGCAGCATCTGAGACACTTTCCCCTCATACTTCTCTCTTCTCCTGTGCAGTCTTGTCTTAGATGTCCATATCTTTGGCATCTATAACAACGTACTGGGTTTATTATTTCCTTTATGAAGCAAGTCACCCATCCTATTTTTATTGTTTTCATTTTTATCAGCTCCGTCGCATGATTCTTTGGTATCCCGATCGTTGCTACTTGTCCCTCACCCCTTCTGTCCGCTTTTAATGTGTGTATTTTAATACACACATTAGTGTATTTTAATATAACGTCAGTTCATGCTGTCAATAAGGCTACGAATATCATCTTGAGGAATATCGTGCCTTTCCTCCTGAAGGGCTAAAAGAAGGTCATTTACCGTTGTCAGAGCTCAGAGCTACCGTAGTCAAAGCTAGGCGTGGTCTGACTCGCTTACCAAGCATGTCCTACATATGTAGGACATGCTGTATGGGGTTGAGATCAGGCGAACATGTTGGTGAGTTCATTTTGTTAATACCAACTTCCGCGAGGTTCTTTGTGTAACACACATTGCTGTATGAGCGTTATCCTGAATTAGGATAAAGCCATCGCCGACAAATCCACTAAAAGGTACAACGTAATTGCCACTAGGTAACTCAATACAGGCCTCTCGGTTTATTCCTGCCCACACCATTACTGAACACAAATCTCTCTCATTTCCTTCTACATACTCTTTTCCGTACATCTGGACAATATAATCAGAATCTGGATTCGTCACTAAAAAGAACATTGTTCCAAGTTCCAATGCAAATATTCATTGGCAAATTGCATTCCAGATGCGCGGTGCCGCGGAAGCAATTAGTTGCTGATCTGCAAGCTTTCAATCCAAATTCTTTCAATCATTTGCGAACCGTCCACACACTAACATACCCCACCCGGACCTCTTAGAGTTGATTTCTTAACTGCACTGATGTTAAGATTACGCAAAGTGTGTACGTGAAGAAATCTGTCATCAATAACAGTAGTTTTTCGTTTTCTGTCATTACCTGCCCTACGTTTATTTCTGCCAGTTTATCTTAAACGTTCGACTACTCTTTTGATGGTAGAGCGATGAACATGAAGGATTGTTGCAACATATTCATAATTACGACCATCTTCAACAACAGCTTTTCCGCATTTGAAACCATGGTAGGAGTACAGGTGCAAAAAATCACTGTTAATTATAATGACATTAGCGCGACAACGAGCAAAGCCACCTAATCAAAAAATAACATTTCTTAAAGTATACTGTTGGTGACAACTTGAAAAATGCTCTGAAAAATGAACCAATTCACCTAAAGACATGAACTATTATATGAACTATAGGTATTTTGTAAAAATTTGATTATGAAATTATCCCACAGGGTATTTTAAAATTAGGGTTCAAGAACAACTTTTTAAATAACCCTGTAAAATGACTAAAATGCAAGCATTTAACAAAAGACATTTTATCTACAGATTGCTAAAAAAAATATGAAAATTGAACTTAAAATAATAAAATATGAGACCTTAAATTTTTCGCAAATATTAACTTGTTGCGTTTTTTTGCACCCGAGTGTACATATACAGTTGGCATTTGGGATGCCTATCACTTCTTGAAATTACCATGTTTGTACAATACTGAGTGGTGCTACTTCTAATCGGATCTCTTTACCTAGTAACTCAATGGCCACCGTACAAAAAATGTGCATTCAAGAAATTACAGGCTAGATATATAGGTACCAAGTAGAAAATAAGTTGGCTTCATTTTATTGCCACGTGGTGTTTAATCATTGCTTGAGGATGAAACGTAAAATTACCTTTTTCGGAAAACTAGAAGTTTCCAAATATAGTATTTTTACACCCATCCTTGTTCACGGTGCAATAATAATAGTCCGGGAACCAGCTGGCATTTTGAGTGAACAAAACTAAGAAAACTAAAATTTGGTTCTATAAGTTAATTTAGGATTGCGACTAAACGAAGTGACAGTCAGTTTGCGCATTTACGGTGGGTGTAGCCACGGCAGCCTCACACATACGTAAACGTATGATGAAAAAAAAAACAATATCAAGAAAGTTGATACTTTGTTGTTACTTTTATTAAGATGTAAGCTAACGGGAAAAAGTGATCCGCTGATTTTATAGTAGGGGGTTGTACGTTAGTTTCCCGCCCAAACATGCGAAAAATATGCGCTAAGTAAACTAATACTTAGTTGATATTTGGCGAAGTGATAGTTGACATTAAAAATTTTACGAAAAAAATAGCCCGCGTAATTTTTCGTTTCAACTGCGAAAAGCTCAGCTGATTAGATTTTCATGTAACTATTACAGATGACTATTAGTTTACCAAGTTTAAACTCTCTTAGAAAATCTGATATGTATCAATATTATTTATTAATAAAACAGTGCGCATAAGTTTTAAAATTTTGATACATATATAATAGTATAATAATGCGAGAGCAAAATTTTGAAATGAATTAGAATATTTTTTATAAAATCATGCAAGTTCTAATGCATTTTTTTAAAATTGTTTTTTTGAAAAAATACACTTGGATAAAGAAATATTAGTAGAGAGAAGTATAATTCTGACCTGCTGTGCTTCCTTGCTCTTGCTCGATGGTAATATCCCCAAAAGAAGAGGGTAGGGTTCACCGACTAACCATTTCAATAAAAAAATGTTGTCCTCTTTTTTCCAACTGTAATCATTAGGTATTCGGATGCAATGCAGTTGGAAGTGCAGGGGCTCATATATTAGCGATGTACGTCGTCCGAAGCAAATGTTGGTGAAGTTCAATTTTGCAAGGCGGTAGAGCTGACCCGTCAATATTTTTACTGGCAGACGAAATATGTCTTCGTTTTCAAATACCTTGTACGTTTTTAAAAACATAGCAGCTCTTGCTTCGTTTACATTATAATTTTTTTAACCGTAAAGTCGACAAACATTCTTCAATTGATGTAAACGTGCTCTCCAACTCTCTGTTAGGTGCGTTACTTAGTTCAATGAAACTAGCAACCTATTCTGCCGAGTTCTGTATTTATAATAATTTACTTCTTACATTTATAATATTTACTTCTATACGTGTAAATGTTTAATATTAAATTTATATTTTGTCATGTATACATATTTTAAGGTATAATAGAGCGTCAGAGGTAAGCAACCGATGCCGTGAGAGAGGCGCAATGCGCCCGCGAGTATATACACTCTATTTTATTAATAAATATTGGTACATATTGGATACTAAGAAAGATGAAACTTCGTAAACTAATACCTAGTTATCCGTAACAGTTACACGAAAAAAATAGTCCGCTGAGCATTTCGCAGTGGAAAAGTGCTCAGCTGATGCAGTGAAAGATGCCACGCGCCCGCGCGCATAACTATGTGCCATATCTTTCAATCGTCAGCTGAGCACTTTTCCAAAAACTAAGCGGACTATTTTTTTCGTGAAACTGTTAATTTCAACTATCACTTCGACAAATTTCAACTTTCATAGTATATGAAGCTATACTCAGCGCATATTTTTCGCAGGTTTGGGCGGGAATCTGACGTACAACCCCCCACCATAAAATCAGCTGACTACTTTTTCCGTTAATTTATATCATAATAAGCGTACTAACAAAATCTCAGCTTCTTTATATTGTTTTTTATCATAAACGTGTCTGGGAGGGAGGCTGCCGCCGCAGCACCGCATGATTGTAATGTTACAATCATGAAGTATGAATTACTAATATTAAATAAATGGTGGAGGTTCCGGTTATAACAAAATAATGATAGTGCTATAACGTATAGTAGATATAGATATAATGTATAACGACAACGCGAAGCAAT
The DNA here is from genome assembly GCA_964058915.1 of Tetropium fuscum. Taxonomy (NCBI): domain Eukaryota; kingdom Metazoa; phylum Arthropoda; class Insecta; order Coleoptera; family Cerambycidae; genus Tetropium; species Tetropium fuscum. Next base: position 20,194 of record CAXKVY010013616.1, on the reverse strand, counting down.
GCCATAGTAGCGTTTTATATACGGTAGAAATTATAATTTTTCTGTCAAGTGTGTATTTGGATCGTGATACTCCTCATTTGACATCGAGGAACAGCCCAACAGCCCAAAAATAACTAATTGTATATATTTTAAAATCCTGTCTTTTTGGCTCTAAAATTGGCCTCTGTGCTAATAGTGCCATACGAAATGTGTTTTTATTGTGTTTATATGGACATCTTGAATAACACCTGGTAGTTACGCCATGATACACCTGGACGAATTCCTGAAAACCGTGTCGGAAAGTCGCGGAAACCGCGGATTCCCAATTAACTCGATTTCTGTGGCCCAAACGGGAACAACACTTATTATAAAAATTGTACATCTGTAAATTTTCTATCTCAACGGTCCTATGCATTTTTTCCGTACGCCAAACCGTTTTGGAGATACGACCTGGACTATAACTGAAAAATGCATTTATATCCGTTATATAACATCTTTCGCACCACACATATCGCTATACGTGTAATTTTGATTCTTGTGTGTAAAAGTGTATGTCAAAGAAAATGGTGTGTAATTTTGTATAATTTCAAGAAAATTTGGAGAGCTCCTATATGTTACTAAATATGGAACTTTTTTATTTATGAGTGCTATTCTGATATTCCCTGTTAGTCCCTAATTTTTTTTCATCTTATTTTTGAAAGTCGCATCGACCAACCCGATATTCGGAAGGAACGTGTACGATGGAATCAAGTGAGATTGAAGTTTTCACATATCACATATTTTAATATATCTCCAGTGTATATAAATGTGAATAAAATGTATAAGACATTCTGGTAGAAAATAATGACCACCCAACTCTATAACAGCAATATTTAATTTTCATTCTGAGACATAGCATGATCAAATGGTCTTCAAAAGTGCCTGTAACATCTGAAGTTTCATGCCTCGTAGCAGTACCGTTTCAGGTCAAAAAACGTGTTCAGGAAATTTTCAGGTTTTCCGCTTATATGTTGCAAACGACGCGACGCATTATACGGTACAAAATATCACTGTATTCAATGTTGAAGAGCATTAAATTCTGCGTCGAATGACTATTATAACTTACAATTTAGACTGATTTATAAGGTCGCCATGATTTATAAAGGCCAAGGACAATGTTTACCAACTTTTGTGAAAACTGCAATAAACTCACTTTCAGACGTACATCTGTGATTTAAAAATAGCCACTCTACGTGAAAAACTCGTAGAATAAAATTTTCCGATTAGTGGGCACCGTAATTTGGATCAATATATATACGCATTTACTGATCACCTCTCACTTTTCCCTCTAAACGCTTATTAGACTAATATAAAGGGGTTCAATAACAACAACAATAACAACTGCGCTGTCAATATGAACCCCTCTCTCAAACCCACCTTCACAACCCTAAATTCGTTCCCACTCCTTTTTTCAAGTATGACGAGAATTTATGCTTAAGTATTTTGTAGATGTAATAAGAAGTAATAAGTTTTCCATTTACAAAAAAAATATTTAGTCTTTTATTACATTTAGATTTACAAGATAAAAGTAGTAAATTTTTAATATATATTGGAGGAAAAATCATTGGTAGATCATATAGTCAACTGGAAGAAAGAGCCAGTAAGTTGTAGTATGAAGATGCGATGTACAGAAAATACCAGATACTAATGTTCATTTTATTTTACTCTCCTTCGTTTGGCCGGGACTGTGGAAGGTCCAGTCCTAGGATGGATGTTCAATGGACGATGATGGACCAGGACGAACCTTCAGTGGCAGGCTGTGGTAGTTGTTCTGTAACTCCAATGCAATGCAATCCAGTTATTATGTTGTAAAATAGCGCATAAATTATCTTTTGAAGTTTCACCTACCTCTGACAGTGGTGCAGCAAACGGAGGGTGGTCTTCTTGCTCATCGAGCTCGTTGCTCATCGAAGTGAGGTTATTGCAGTTTTCAAAAGTTGGTAAAAATTGCCTTTTTTCGACTGATGATGGAGACCTTATAACTCGGTCTAATTTGGAAGTTAGAGAGGTCATTAGACGCAGAATGCTCTTCAACTTTGAATACATTGATACTTTTCGCACGATGCGTTGTCTGCAACATATGAGCGGAAACCTGATAAAGGTTTTTTTTGCGTTTTTCGACCTAGGCCGGTATTGCTACAAGGCAGCAAACTTCAAATTCGTGTTCAGCACCTCCCAAAAAACATATAATTCCCTTGATGTTTAGTCAAGTGCTCCCATAAGTGCACAAAAATACCGACGCAGCAAATGCATGCTGGAATTTATTTCATATAAAAGGCCAGCTGCGCTGACCATCGAAAACAGTACATTTATATACGTCTTGCTGTACCAAATAAAGTTCGTTCTTGTGTGAAGTTATTTTTGGCAGTTCTTCTGTGCAGACACTTAATTGGCGCAGTCAGGTAGGATCAGCAACTGGTAGACTCTTTGTTAAGGAACCAGGTGAATTTCAATTCTTCCTGTTAAAGAAAGTAACAACACAGTATTTCAGAAGAAGCCCGTACACGCCAAAGCAAGTAAGTATTAAGTATTGTTCAATCTCCATCACGAGGACCCCCGTAATATTGCAGTACATCCTTTCCAAGACGACAAAGGTATAAGTGAAAGCTAGTTTTAAGAAACCAATTTCAAAAGTGTTCCCAGTCGACTATACAGTCATATACCTTTTAGGTAGGCTGTGGGCAAGACAACTGGTTGTTGCTGAAAAAAAAAATTAAAACAGAAGAGTTGATGAACAACGAAACTAATTTAGAGAGTGATTCCGAAACCTCAAATAACTTAAACCCTATTATAAGACCAGCTCGTTTAAATTTGCAACCAATAAAAATGAATTATCAACTAGTAAAAATGTACGTAGATTCCATCAGAATCTTCGACGGTAATACATTTGCAATAAATAACTATATATCAGGATGCATTGCATTGATAAATACCTTCACAGATCCTAACAATACTCCTCAAGCCATCGCTTTAAATAGCTATTTATTTAGGTCCATTTGTTTAAAATTACAGGGATAAGCACTAATGAGAATTAGTTCTAGATTCGATCTAGACGATTGGCAAAAAGTTAGTAGTGTTTTATTATCCACTTTTGGCGATACTAGATATTTAGCTTGTCTTCAACAAGATTTATTACATGTAACGATAAATAAAAACAAAGAAAGTGTGCAGTCATTTGGACAGAGAGTTTCAGAATTCAAGTCTATTATTATCAAAATTGAAACAATCAGAACATGACGAAACAATGAAATCGTCATTACTAGATAGTCATTAAATCTAAGTCACTAAATCGTCAACTATACAGTATATTCCAAACTAGCCCTAGATACGTATGCTAGAAATTTAACCTAGTAATTATCAACATATGATTATCAACAAATGATTAGCAAAACCAAAAGATCTAGAATGTGCAAAAAGTTTTATAAATCAGGAAGAGCAATTTAACCAATGCCAAAATTCATTTACTACCCCATTATAAAAATCCACTATATAATAATTTTCAACTAAATAATAATTTTCAACAAAATAATAGTTTCCAACAACACCTAGTACAAAGCTTCAATATAATAAATATAACCAATATAAACAACCATTCCCACAAGGCCCAGTTAATATACAACAAAAACCAAATTATCAGCATAGATTCCCTACAAATAGTCAAGTATTCGGAAAACCAGTAAATAAACCCCAAAATGTATGGAAACCTAACCAAACATTTCAACAAAAATCAGAATACAAATTTTCCAACAAAAATGGTATAACTATACTCACATTTATATCCCACTTCGGCATTCGAAGCAAATAACTGCTGATTAAGGAAAATAATTCGCTAACATCATTATTAAAGAATTTTGTAAACTACATAACATCGATTTACAATATAACGACACCAAGAAATTTAAATTCTCCAGTACAACGCTTCCATTCTACAGTACTAGATTCAATCCGATGCTTAAAGAATGACCAAAATAAGACAATTGGAAACTTAATGCCCATGGCAGTATCCTGCTATAATAATTCGATTCACAGCGTAACCAAACATACCCCTTTTGACATAATATTTGGACACATAAGTAAACCAACCCCTTTTGAACTTACTAAACAAAATATCACTACAGAATATATTCAAGCTCATAGAACTAAAGACCCTCGGCCTTTAAAAGAAACGAAATCGTATCAAGGAACCCCATGTCAGACATAAAACTAGAAACAAGTTTAAAGAAGCCAAAGTCGTTAAAGACTTAAATAAGTTATTAGTGAAAACTAATAAAGGCACTTACCACAAAAATATAATAAAACTTAGTAGAAAATCTACTAATGATAGCCCTTGGTTACAGAGCGACAATGAAGACGATACTCCTCTTGATATTCGTATTCAGTCTCTCAGCGACAGAATACATAAAAATAGAAAACCTAAAACATCCAATCCTCTCTATAAACTTAGGTCTAACAAAGATAATAGTTGCGAAACATAAATTTATTCACGTCTTAGAACCAATTGGAAAAGAATGAAGTAAATTAGAATCATATGTGAATAATAATAATATAAGAATACACACAGATAGAAAAACAATATCTATATCTCAAGCTGAATATATATTGCTACAGGCGCAAACAAAGCTTAATATTAATAACCTATCGCCTCAGAAAAGAGTTAAGCGCGGTCTTATTAATGTTGTAGGTACAGTAAATAAATGGTTATTTGGAACCATGAATGACGACGATAGACAAAACTTTCAAGATAACTTTAAAATATTAAAAATATTTGTCGCAATTTGTCGCTATTGTTGTTTTTTTGCAAGGGTGCCCCACTAACTTGATGGAAAGTTAGCAGGGCAACTAGAATAAAATATTATAATTATAATTTAATATTGATAGACCGTCTAAAATCACCTATTTTTTAGGCGCTTATTAGTTACGATCAGTGGCGGCTCGTGCCAAATTAAACAGGTAGTGCCAAAACTGGCAGACACATAAGTGCGAAATTTTTTAAAAATTTCAAGGTCACGCGTTTTCCTGGAACTTCAGAATTTCAATAAAATATCCATTTGAACAAAAATACAGACTTCCACAAGAATAATTATTTGAGTTTATGATTACCATGGCCACCGGCTTTAAGGGTGCATTATTGTTTTGATTTTCAACACACACATTTATTTTTATAAGAGATAATTTTCAAGAAATGGTCATAAGGTACAAAATAATTAATCAATATAAAGATTACTTACCCACAGTAGTAGTTGTAATTTACTTCTAACCTCCTGAGATATAATTCTATAGAGAACTCCTAAAACTACTCAATGTCTTTATGTCAATTTAAAAAAAAAGTTATAAAATTAATTTAATTACCTAACACAAGCGATGAAAGTTTTTAACGATAGTTTTAAAGTCCGCCACCTCCAAACAAGACACATACAAAACAAAACAGTTTATTAGTCTCTTCACATCCACACAATTAATTATTTTTACGGTAGATAGTTTTATTAAATTTACGGGATCGAGATTTTTGTCCTCTGCCACTTTGTTTTATAATATTTAAATCAGGCGATGGTCGTCCTAACTTTTTACTTTAAGTTTTTCTTCCAGTGAAAAATTACTAAAAGTTTTTAAATCGACGATCTTATTCATTATTAATTTATTAAATACCTACTAAAAACTAAACACAAATATAAGTTTACTATTTATCACACACAGACACACTAAACCAATATCCAATAAAAGTTAAACTACAACAAAAAAAAATCTGTTCAATCAAAAATAAAAATTGTCCTAGAAAAACACACTACACGTGATGTCTGACTAACAGGGAAGCGCGATACAACAAAAACCGACGATGCCAAGAAACTGAGTCCGGCATCTTTTCATCTGTGCCAGTCCATAAATAGCACAACGAACGTGCGTGCGCAGATTAAATAAGAAACCGGCAACGGCTCCCGCGGCTAACGGATTTCCAATTTTTAAGTACCTATTTTTTAGAGCGTGCGTCGCGTCGACGGAGCAGTGCGCTATTGCCAGACTTTCTATAAACTCTTGAAGAATGGGGAGAAATGCACTAGATAGAAAATATGTTTAAATATATAGATACAGTTAATATTTAAGTAATAGATACAGTAATAGATACAGTTAATATTTAAGTATTTTTAAGAATAAATAAGGTGGTGCCATGGCTCCGTGGCACACTACCTCATCAGCATTACCTCATTTTTTTTAAATAACAAGTTCTCCTGCTAAGTTTATATCAACTTAGCAAGTCAACACTGTTTGAAAATTTATAAAAAAATTATGGGTTTCCTTAAACTACGTATTTTTTTGTCGCTAATTAGTTGCGATAGAATAACGTCATAGAATAACGTCGATGCAATTTTTTTAAATAAAAAGTTGCCCTGCTAAGTTTATATCAACTTAGTAAGGCATCAATGGTTACAAAATTTATAAAAACATTAATATCGTATCTTACCGTACGTAGTTTCTTTTGTCGCTAATTAGTTGCGATGGGACAAAGGCGAAAGATATTATTTTGAATAAAAGGGTATTTATAATATTATATAATATATATATATATATATATATATATATATATATATATATATATATATATATATATATATATATATATATATATATATATATATATATATATATATATATATATATATATATATATATATATATATATATATATATATATATATATATATATATATATATATATATATATATATATATATATATATTAGCTTTGAAATTCTTTGCTACTCATATTTGTTTTGTGAAAAGTAATCTTGGGTTTGTAGCATTTCATTACATAGAGAAATAAGCAAATAGACGAATAAGAGAATGAACCACTATACACACCGAAACGAACCACTTAGAAGTTGTACAACTTCTAAGTGTATTCATTCAAGTGGTTCATTTCCGTATGTATGTCCAGATATAGCACTGGTAAGTATATCTTTCCTCTTATTCGTCTATTTGCTTATTTCTCTATGTAATGAAATGCTACAAACCCAAGATTACTTTTCACAAAACAAATATGAATAGCAAAGAATTTCAAAGCTTATATATATATATATATATATATATATATATATATATATATATATATATATATATATATATATATATATATATATATATATATATATATATATATATATATATATATATATATGTATATATATATATATATATATATATATATATATATATATATATATATATATATATATATATATATATATATATATATATATATATATATATATATATATATATATTATATATATATATATATATATATATATATATATATATATATATATATATATATATATATATATATATATTAGCTTTGAAATTCTTTGCTATTCATATTTGTTTTGTTTTGTGAAAAGTAATATTGGGTTTGTAGCATTTCATTACATAGAGAAATAAGCAAATAGACGAATAAGAGGAAAGATATACTTACCAGTGCTATATCTGGACATACATACGGAAATGAACCACTATACACACCGAAACGAACCACTTAGTAGTTGTACACAACTTCTAAGTGGTTCGTTTCGGTGGTGTGTATAGTGGTTCATATAATAACAAATATATTCATATATATTCATATATATATATATATATATATATATATATATATATATATATATATATATATATATATATATATATATATATATATATATATATATATATATATATATATATATATATATATATATATATATATATATATATATATATATATATATATATATATATATATATATATATATATATATATTCATATATATATATATATATAACAAACAATAGAAAGGAGAGGAAACTTATTTTGGGCTTAAAAAGGTCCTTACAATCATAGTCATGACTAGTGTCTCATGGAAGAGGGTACATCACTGTCCACGTAGCCCCTGATTTTCTCATTAAAGCTATGCAGTTCAGGTCTTGAAAGGGTATGCAGGATTAAACGGTACTTAATGACCCTTTAATGCCTTGAATTATAACCGTTCTGGTTTAATAACGCCACCCTTATATAAATATTGGTCCTTTTTCTACATTGTCATTCTGGTTTCTACAAATCAAGAAATATGTTCCACCTTCTACCGATTTGTTAAGTTTCTAATTCCGTATTGTAAGTGTTATGTGACGTAGTAGATACTTAATATCATACAGAATTTTATTTATTTAGAGATATCTTCTTCTAAATTTTAATTTAGTTCTAACCACGGTGTAAGATAAATAGGTGACGGGACGAGCCCACTGAAAGTGTCTCGGTTCGTAGACGGAGATAGACAACCCGGGCTAGGTTAGATAGACAACCCGATTTTTTTACAAGTTAGAGACATTTAAAGACAATTTGACCAATAAAAAATGTTGCCGCAGAAATATTTCCATAGCAACCGCGAAATCTCGGTCTGCCAGAGGCCCGAGTCTTGCGTTTTTGTCATGCCATTATATCTCTGTCGCGTTAGCGGAAAGGAGACACGCGCCCTGTACGTTCGAGCAGCACGTGCAATCACCTATCTTACATCGTGGTACTAACCCAAGCAGCATGGTGACGTCATTATTTCGTTCTTTTAAGGTGATTTTAGGTCTAAGACGTCAAGTGACCAATATGAAGCCGAACATATGACGTCATTTCTATGTCGTTTTTAAAACTACACTTTTTTGTCGTCATTCAGACGTACCTTTTTAATCTAATGTTACTAATCCTTAAGACGTCATGAATTTGACGTCATATTTTCGACGAACATTTTTCCTCTCTTTGGTTATACTTATTTGTCTACAATAATTAATGTCATGTTAAGTTTGAGACATATCTAAATTTAAAACATAAAGGGCACTTCAACGGTTATATTTACAAAATCTTTTTGTAATTTTTTATTGTAATTTATATCAGCAATCATTTTATATCGGAACAAGGGATTGTTTCGATTTCCGCATTTTCTTGAACACTAGTAAATTGTCAATTACTTGAAAAAAACATACAAATTAGCATAAGCCAGACAGAGACGCAAACAATAAAACATAAAATAAAGCCTCTATCTCAGCCAGCGCTGCCAGATGTAGCATTATGTTCGAAATTTATGAAAATATTATAAATACTACCTTTTTACGTATTTCTAACTATAAAACACATAATTTGCTATTTGTCTTATGTGCTATAAATATCCATTTGACAATGCATCGCTGAGGCACGTGACTAAAATTAACCAATAGAATGCTATGCATTGATAAAATGAAAATGTTTGATGGAGGCGTATTATTGTTTTCGTGTTTTTTTAGTTTTTAGTGTTTTCCCTGCATGTATTTTGGAAATGACGTCAAATAAACGTCAGTTAATGGCGTCATTTAAACGTCAGTCATTTCAAGACTCAGACTTCATTTAAACGTCAAATGAACGCCATTGGGCTGTGACTTTTTTTCGTCATTTTGACGTCTCTTTTAACGTATTTATGTCCTAAAAACTGACGAAATAAATACGTCATAATAACGACACCATGCTGCATGGGAAGCCGTTTTCACACAATGAACAGGGTTTCTCTTTGCTTCCAAGTTTCAAAAATATGGGAATCATGGTGACATGAATCGCAATATGCTTAAAAAATAGAAAGGAGAGGAAATTTATTTTGTGCTTAAAAGGTGCCTACTTACCAGAGCTGGGCATTATTTATTTAAAAATACTTAAATGTATTTAAATACTAAAAAGTATTTAAATAGCAAGTATTTAAATACTTTTCGCAGCAAGTATTTATATTCATATTTACAAATACTCTGTTTGAAATATTTACTACATAGTATTTGTGCAAATGGCCCTAGAAGTATTTAAATACTTAAAGTATTTAAATAACTGGAGAGTATTTAAATGCTTTTCCGGAAGTATTTGAACATCCTAAATATTCCAATCTCAAAAGTATTTAAATACAATTTCCAAACAAAATAAAACAGAGGTATATCAGGTTCTGAACTTGTCAAGACATGCATAGAAATGAATGAGTGAAAATTGAAAGTATTTAGTATTTAATATTTAAATACTCTTTTAAAGTATTTGACCATTTGACCAGCTCTACTACTTAGTCGTCATAATTGAGTGTGTCATACAATGTTCACGTAGCTCCTGATTTTCTCATTAAAGTTTTGCAGATCAGTTTAGCCTTTAAAAAGTATGAAGGATTAAACGGTCATTAAGTGCGCATTGATCCATAACCGTTCTGGTTCAATAACGCCACCCTAATATTATAAATACTGGTCCTTTTCCTACATTGTCATTCTGATTTCTACAATTCAAGAAAGATGTTCCACTTTCTACCGATTTGTGTAAGTTTCCAATTCCGTATTCTTCCATCGGAGATATGGTCCCCTATTTTGAGGTAAGCTGTCTTTCATTTATTTTTGTATTTGGTTTGCATATTTAATATCTTCACCTTCCTATGGTTCTGTGTCGGGTAGGTAAGTACTTGCACAATCGATCACTTTTGGTCGCTGTAAAAGTCAATGAATTTTGGATGAATATTTGTTGCGATGATGCTATTTTGACTGACTCACAAGCCCAAGCTTTCAACAAGTTTCGAGGAAGTCTACCGTTATATGCAGGCCATACAATGACAACATCAATAAACCTACCTAGTTAATTTGGTTCCGACAAGGGAGCGTCGGCATCGTGAAGTAGATAATAATTCTGATTTTTTACTCCATATGGAAGGACTGCCATATTTTGGAAATGTGTTTCTATTTTTATGTGACGTGTTTTATGAAAGACAATGTTTTACATTGTCGTTCTGGTTTCTACAATTCAAGAAATATGTTCCACCTTCTACCGATTTGTGAAAATTTCCAATTCTGTATTCTTCCAGTGGAGACGTGGTCTTCTATGTTGAGGTAAGTTCTTTTTCATTTATTTTTATATTTAGTTTGCATTTTTAATGTTTCTGTTTTAAGTACTTAGACAATCCATCACTTTTGGCCGCTGTGAATTTTATATAAATATTTGTCATGGTGATCCTACTTTGAGAAGATTAAGTCAAGGTCACAAGGCAGAGATACAACATGAACAACTTTGTTTTTAAGTTTTTGCTATTTATATTTATTATGTATAAGAAGAAACTTGGGTTGGTAATAATTCATTACAAAGAGAAATCAAATGAAAACACTGATGATTTTTTGTCATATGTATCCTGTAAATTTTTCTTGAAAAACTCGAAAAAGTGTTGCTTTAGATCCTCTGCACTGCAGTGACCGATATAAGGGGAATAACACTATATTAATATTAGGTAATTATAAATTTCTTTATTCTTGAAAAATATTGCCCATACCCATCATATTGTTTTTTAATCTGACTAGTTGTGGTTTCATCAAAAAAGAAAGTAATTGTCGTATCATATCGTCACGCAAACATTCTCTGAAGTAAGGTGTAATGCCAAACTACTAAATATTTTACTTTTGTCTCACCCATTTGAAACGTTTTTGTAATATCGGAGTCTGAAAACATTGTTTCAAATAGTTTGGAGTTGCCTTTATTACTTTGAAATGAATAAATGGAGAAACAGCATTTCAGTGGCCATAATATTTCGCCTTTTCGACAATTTTCCTCATTTGTTAAAATAAAATCGCCTCAGTCTAGTTTGGTATTTCCTGCAGCACCATTTACAAAAGTTCTTTGGTTATTATTTTCCCGAGAATTTGCCTTTTTTGTATGTCCAGCTCATTCAGCTGACTTTCATACAATATCTTCTTATTTTCTGTCTTAATTACAATAACTGCAATATACAGAAAATACACAATTTTTAGCAGCTTTCAACCATATATACCTTCAATTAGTTCCCAATCTTTGTTATACTTATTATTATTATAAATCACAGCATAAAGCTCCAACATATAATTTCAGAGACAATGCGTTATTCTACATTACATTATATAATATAAAAATAAAGAATTTACTTACACTTTACAATTTTAATTTTAGATTGTTTGTTCTAGGCGCATCAGAAGGTGCCAAAATATCGCGCATATTGTAGGTTAGGTTGTGACGCCAGCGCCCCTCAGAATTAAAATGCTCCAATGTAATTATAAGAGCATAGTTTGATGAAAAAACTGATTAAAAAATCGATTTAATTGTAAGAATGAAAAAACCTTGTGCTCTTGTCTATTTTTTATGATTTCTATGAAAATAAATAATTATTACATTGTGACATTTTATGATAAATTTCTTAATTTTATGACAACTGAGATCCCTGCAAATGGTTATACGAAAAGTGACCAGTAATCATAAAAAAATTAAAAAGAAGGCTGGAAAACGTAAATAAAACAGTATTTCAAATAAATATATCGGGTGCTTTAATACAACTTAGAGGTACATATAAAACATACAAATCAAACTATTAAACTTTAGGACAACAGTAATAACAAACACCTGGAATTAATAAATGCCATATTTAATGGAAAGTAATATATTCATTTACATGAGTTACTTCAGATGTACATAGTGCCACTTGTCCACTGGAAAAAATGAGGGAGTTAGTAGAATACATAAAAAATTTTAGTAACTAACCATAAAATATTTACAGACTGCTTTTGCAAATTATGCTTTTGCAACATGTGCTTTTGACAAAGAATACTTTATCCACTGAAAAATATTATTTAGCTATTAATAAAAATGAGAACTACCCAAACCAAAATAAATAAATAAATAAGTACTTATATATAATATGAATATTTTTTCAACGTAGATACACATGTAATATGTATAATTATATAATTAAGAAACTAAATCATGTATATGCAGGGCTACTGCATCGTCTTGTATAATGTGTGTACTGTATACTGCACACAGGCGGTCTAAATGTTGGGACGGTAATGGGCCAAATAGGAGGTAATACTTTTATATCTTATTTTCTTCATTGAGGAATGCCTAGCAAACCCCACAAATTAAAATTATTACAAGTAGTGGAAATGAGCGGCCTCTCGTAAAAATTCAGATTTATTAAAAATAAAAATATTACAAAACCAAATGTACCTAAGACATTATATTTTTCCACCTGAAAAGTTGCCTAGTAATTTTATCTTTTGACCTTGAAAGGTAGCAAATTTTCACGTTGCACAAATTTGAGTTCCCGAAATAAATAGATATAGATAAGAGATATAAACAATAGAAACCTAGAAAGCTAGACCAGTAAAAAACTATTTGTGCACCAGCGGCGGCTGGTGAGGGAGGGCTGCGGGGTGCCGCCCTCCCTAAGCAAACGACGATGCATGTAATTAATTATATTGTTTCATATTCATACTTTTTTCATCAAACGCAATTCAATTAAATAAAACATTTACTTATATCAACATCTAATATATACCTATATTTACTATCTTATTTACAATATTTACATTTGCGTTCAGCATGCGGCGCTGAACAGTGTACGGCTGGTGGGCGCGTACACTGAACGCCGGCCAGCAGCCAAGCTTCTCGAAGCAAATAGTCGGTTGCCATGGAAATGGCACGCTTCTTATCACGCGTTTTAAACGGGATTGCGTGTGAGCTTAGACCATGAGCCCACGCCCACAGTCGAACTCCACCACTCAAACGGTTGACGTATGGGTACTGGTTCTTTTGTTTTGTAATATTGCTTTGAAATTGAAGGTTGAAGACAAAAAAATGTGGGTGAGTGATCTCTTGAATTTAAACTTTAGTTCTCTGAATTTTACGGTTAAGTTAAACATTAAAAAAACGAAGGCACGTGCCCATATTGAATTTAAGCAAAGTTTACTTACGTCAGTAATTTAAGATCAGTTAAGTCAGTTATTTATTATTATTTAAGAACAGTTAAATCTAAGTAAAATCTACTATACCAAGTTAGCATACCTCTATCGAGGTAGGTACTAACAAACAATAAAACCGGCAAGACACGCCACCTTGTAACTACATACACCTTATAATAGAATATAACCTCACCTTTTTAATCAGGATACTGAATAACTTACTTGACCTTAACAATAACAAAAAATCATAAGTACCTAATATTTGACCTTAATACTACTACGTACTGCTCTTATATTGACATGTAACCTTTAAAATTTTTCTTTCCCCCCACAATTACAGAAAGTGCAACAATTACAGAGTAGTAGTAGATTCGATACTCAGGATAATTTGGAGACTAACTGACTTAGTTGCATATTATGGTCAGTGGCATCCAAGGGAATTTTATTTTTATTTTTGTTAAGAGCTGAGCTAGCTTAGGCAAACTTTTTTTATGCCCACTTTAAATCGCTATTGAATGTACTCCAAGGGGTAATAATAAATTGATGCCCCACATTGGGTGCCCCACCTTAATTGAAAATATTTTTGTTCTATCGTTCTTGTTATTAAAAAAATAAATATTAAGGGTACTCTACTGTAACACGTTTATATCTGTCAAACTTCTTTGTCAACCATTCAAAATCTGTTTTTGCAAAAAATTCAAATATATGTGAAACAAAATAATATACATACCAATAGCATCAATAGGTTGAGCTGGACCATATTCTGGAGTTTTATTTATCACTTCTTGTGCTTCACTCACAGATACTTTAAAAGAATTTCCTTCAAGTGTTGTATTTACACTAAAATAAAAATTATATATATATATATATTAGCTTTGAAATTCTTTGCTATTCAGCTATTCATATTTGTTTTGTGAAAAGTAATCTTGGGTTTGTAGTATTTCATTACATAGTATATTTGCTTATTTCTATGTAATGAAATGCTACAAACCCAAGATTACTTTTCACAAAAAAAAAATATATAATATATATATATATATATATATATATATATATATATATATATATATATATATATATATATATATATATATATATATATATATATATATATATATCTATAAAAATATGGTATCTTCTATATAGAATTATTTCCAAAATATTATTGACGGTGGTCGAACAGTTGGCGCGTTACCTCTCAGCTCGATCATCACCTAGCAGCAGTGTGTGTTCAATACCACGCACTGGTGCCAAATAAATTTTCAGTAATTATCCCCAAGATCTAACTGATGATGATTTCCAGGTTTTCATCATTCCTGCACTGAATCGTGGTTAGAATTTACCAACCTAAGCGTTTTTCGATCCTGGTCGCAAATGCGGCTCGCGAAATAATAATATGCCGCCCTCTCTCCCGCACAAGTCTTTGCCTTCTGGGCAAACCACTTCGGTTAAAATGAGGGGTAGGGTAGAGATATTATATTATTATTATTAAAAACGTCCGTTATCAGATTTAAGGGGTAAGTTAAAATTTAGTTTTTATTTTATTTCTCAAATTTGGAGAAGCATAAAAGAATAAAATTTCAACTTTACCTTATCAAAGACTTTTCTAGACTAGTATTTTTAATCATCTGTTACCATCGAAAGGGTTTGATCTTTTTACAGACTTGAAAATTTGCTATTTAAAATCTTATCCCACTTTGAAACTATGCTGTCTCTTGGTATTTTTCTCATAAAATCTCTTTTAAGTAAAATAATAAGTTTTTCACAATTTATTAAAACATACTAAATACAATGACAAAAACTGCAGGAAATGGGGGACCTTCAACTTCAATGCTTCCTGCAATCCATTGGTTGGCAAACACATTCAAAAAATTCCTATAATAGAATAAAGTGTCGGATAACCAGATTAGGCGGATATGTCGGAGATATGATAATGCAGTTCCGTAACTCCTCTATATTGTCAATTAGATGCATATAAACATATAAACAAATGCATAAAAACAATTGTTTAAGATGTCTCCAGAGCAAGAAATCTAGTCGATTTGTCGGAAGACTGTGTAGGTCAAGGTTGTGCTCCTCCTCGACCTATCCAATGATTTGGATATGCAATGTCCAAATACGGCCAACCAATCAAAGTGAAATATGCCGAGCACTGCCCTACATAAATAAATTTTTGCTTATATCTACTGAATAGGTACTTCTACAAGGTGTGTTGGCGAAGACCTCTTCAAGAAATCTGCAATAAATTTCTTCACTCAGCTTGCTCGGTGGAAAGATGTGAAATAGAATTAGAAAGATTTCCACAACTCCCACCCGCACGTTGAAAGTCTTGAAGTGAAAACTGGTCCACCACCAGTGGCTCTCTGACAGTGCATGTGGGTTTTCAGCAATCCATATGTGACTGTTATGAAAATTCATTAGAAGAGAAGTTTGCCTCATCAGGAAAGAGTATTTGTGCTA
Organism: Tetropium fuscum; assembly: GCA_964058915.1. NCBI lineage: Eukaryota > Metazoa > Arthropoda > Insecta > Coleoptera > Cerambycidae > Tetropium > Tetropium fuscum. The sequence continues at coordinate 3,958 of CAXKVY010013616.1, read as the reverse complement.
AAAATCGAAGATTGTGCCCTATGCTTTTTTACATCAATTGTCACAAGGCACCTCTTCGTGGAAAATGACAGGATAAAAGTGCCTGTACACGGTAAAAATTATGGGATACAAAATATATTTTTTAAGAATCCCCCAAGGTGTTTAGTGGCTAATATTTAACGTGTGAGCAATCTTGACGAATTCAAGGTTGACTTATTTACTTCTAGAATCGTAGTATTCAATGAGTCTTGTTCCGGTAGGACAGAAAACACATGTCAAACCAATTGCAGCTCTTTGGCATGAAATTATAAGCTCCTTTAATTCTTTCTTTTTAAGTAACAGGGATGCCAGAATCATAACTCTTTGGCTAGACAATTGCTCAGCCCAAAACAAAAACTGGTGCTCACTTTAATTTCTTCTGTATAGAAATAAATTCACCAACTTTAAAGTGCGAGCAAATTCACTTAAAATATTTTGAACCATCAGGTTGAGTTGTCTATGAAGAACAAAAAATATGTGATTTTAAACGTCTGTAATCTCAACTAATTCTGGAAATGTAATTGTTAATGAGCTAAGCAAGCGTAAGCAATTTTTTTTATTGGAAAGACTTGTGTAACAAAAATAAAAAAGTGCGAGGCCTGGGCCATCTAAATGATATTATAAAGGTGATATTAGAGGCTCATATATTTTAAAATATTGGGCCGAGTTTAATCAAAAAAAGGTATATAATTAGATTTTTTTAAAGTAAATTCATATAAAAATGGTATATCTCTGCCACAACAATATATGGAAGCAAGAGGTATATCACCTAAAAAAAAAAGAAACTACTATAAAAAAATATGCCCTTTAATGGATGAAAAAACGCGTTTTTTTAGGAGTCTAAAATAATGGGATGTAAATGATAACACTCAGAGTAGTTTCCACAAACACCAAAACACTTTCACTTCGCTCGACGGGTATTTCGCCAACCAAGTTGGCATCATCCGGAGACGATTAAAACGATGATTTGAGTTTTAATCCAGTTGTAAATGATGAAATCTTGATGAACCTTTTGATTAGTTTCATTTTTATTTCATAAATTATTGTATTTTAAAACGACATAATGGAAACCATATGCATCCTAAAATATATTAATAAAAAAGATATTAGATCATTTTGCAATATAATAAATTGCATGATTATACATACCTCTTAACCAAAATACCAAAAATTATACAAGAAAATATTTATAAGTAAATGATTGTAAACAATTTAAAATTAACATATACGTTAATAATAACAGCGGTTTTCCAGAATATTTTAATGAAAACGGCGGCATGTGAATCAAATTGTGTTGGTTGCCATCTTTTATCTCAAACTTATGGTCCTATTTCAATTAAGAATATGAAGCAAAACAGAATTAACCTACATATTTTTAAAAAATGGTTTAATCATATTTACTTATGTCTAAATGAATAAAAATAATTTTCTTAAATCGTATCCTTCCAAAAAAACGTTTAATAATTTAAAAAAAAAATTAAAATCGTTTTTGTCTTTTATCTCGAAACTATGGTTTTGTTACTTGCCGCCTTTTTCTTCGGACGGCAATTTCATGTGGTTTTGCGTTTTTTTTTCTGACTTCAATAACATTTTCCTTTAATTGCCAAATCTTCAGTACACACATCTTGTATGTAACCTCCCATGAAAAACTTGTAACCTTTACACTGTCGTCATGAAATCCACCCATTTTCTTTAAAAAATGATGTTGCTATTTCAAAATTGATGTCTTTAATTCACTTAAACTTTTTCCCCACATATTTAAACATAACATTTAAACATTTTTCCCCACATAAAAATTTAGAATAGCACGTTATTTAATTTTACTTTATAATAACGCACGTAGCTACAGTCGTACATCCAGCAATTCACATATGAATGTGCAGAACGTACATGCCAATCGCGCGTGCTCTACCTGGATAGGTCTATTAAACACAGTAACTTTAAATTGTGATATAAATACTAAATTACCTGTGTCCATATCATACATTGTAATATAATACAAGTAAGACAACACAAAATTTTGAAGATAAAACAAAGAAAATTAGGATTTACTTCTCTGCTAGACTTACCAAGATATTCCCTTCGCATCAACCTCTTTACCGACCAAATTCTTCCAAAACTTGTTTACCTAAAAGCACCAAATAGTAAACAATTACATGAAATATTAAAGCAATCCTACGATGTGTTAAGATGTTAAGATATTAGACCATCTGAGCAATATCAACCCGACTGTTTATGACCAAAACAGTCAGGATATACTACTTAAAATTGCCTATTTGATTAATAATTGCCTATTTAATTAATAAGTTGGAAAATATAAATAAACTAACACATCTTACATGTAAACACCATTTGACTTCACTGCAAAATATTGTAACTATACTGCCGTCCTAATAGTCTAAGAGCCAGAGCAAAAAAAATTCTCTGAATTTACTAAAGCTGACGCAAACATACTCTGGTCAGTCAAGCTAATGTTAGAACAGGGCTGGTCAGTCAATCCGAATAGATGTGACATTTTAGAATGATATTGAATTTTTGACATTGACAGCGCTGGTTGAATGTGTGATTGTTGCAAGTTATGATCAAGCGACGCTTCTGCGCTACGCATTTACAAAATGAACAAAATTTGTATATGCTGCCCCAAAAACCAAGATCCGTTCGCGTAATTTGCAGTGGAAACTTTAAACTTGTAAAAGTATTTTGCAAATTAGTGCAAAGTATAAATTATGTTACGACAGTGTGATATTGCCTTTGAACCCAGGAGAAACAGTGCTACCATATAACTTGCTACAGGAAGTTTATGGCTTTGAGTAAGAAGTACAGAAAAGAGTTTTTAAGGTAATATTTTAATTTGTAATTATTGTATATAACGCTATAAAATCCAAGTTGCATTATTGTTTCAAATGCAGACAATCTCAATAAAATTGAGTTCTTCCTCTATGAAATTAATGTTTATGTAATTACGAACATTTAAATTGTTTCAATGCTGATAACAGTTGGTAAATAAAATTTTAAAATATCTATATTCACATTTCATTGTAAATAGAAAAAAAATGAGTAGATGATCAACGCCAGATGAAACATTCAGACGTATACACCCGGGTGCTTATGCAAAGCTAGCATGAAAACATTGACTCACAAGTGCATTTTTGTCTCTATGTAAATTTATATTTTATACGTTCATGCTTCGGACATATCTTTCTTCAAAATATTAATATTTTTTTATTTAACGAATGCATAAAATTTCATTACAGTAAACCTGCAAGTTCTTCTGACATACCCCATAAGCAAATGGAGCATCAAGAGAGACGAGCAGAGAATCATTATACATATTGTGATCCAAAGTATGTAGACTATCATTTCATTTGGTCACTTAATATTAGGTACATTTCCATTTGATATATGAAAAAGAACATGAAATTGAAGTAAATGCAGTTGTTTTGCTTGTTCAGAAATGTAACACTAGTTTAGATAACTTTCATGTAATTGTATCAAAATCAACTATTATTCAACTGTCAATAATTTGATCTCCTTTTGCACAGACTGCAACCAATCATTGAAAGAAAGCAGCTTATTCCATTCCACCAGTTTGGATTCCGTAATAAGCATTCCACCACATCAAGTGCATCGAATTACCAGTGTAATTGAGAGAGCTCTAGAAGAAAAAAAGTTCTGTGCAACGATATTCCTAGATGTGGCCCAAGCCATCATTCGAGTGTGGCATCGTGGTCTCGAATACAAGCTAGAAAAATATTTCTACGGCAAATGAGCCAAATTTTTCGTTTATACATCACTGACCATAACTTCAGCGTTAATTATGGAGAATATTATGACCTCAAGAAGATTTGTGTTGGAGTAAATACTACAGGGCAGTGTTCTTGGACCTGTTCTCTACCTGCTGTACACCAACGACATCCCACAAAGTGACGGAGTAGTTACG
>CAXKVY010013615.1:0-16507 GCA_964058915.1 Tetropium fuscum | reverse complement strand
CCGAGATCCGTTTTGGTATATACTTGCGTAATCCGAGATCATGAGATCCAAAGTCCGGATCTCGGAACGAACCAAACTGTTTTTCAAGCTAGTTAGGGAGGAAACACATACAAAAACGGAATTTTTATCCGGTACTCACTTTCCTTATTTTACCCGAGTATAAATATTTATAGTTTTGTTACAATACTCCCAGCTGGCGCTTCGGTCAAATTCGTATTTAAATGTAACGGAAATATCCTTGAATGTGAGATCCGACAATATGACAACATTGCATATGGATCTCGCTTTAAACGACAGTTATAATGGTATATAAAATTGGATCTCGCGACGTGCGAAGCCTGCCATACGCGTGCGAGTATATACTAATATGACGGATGAAATTTGCGGTTTGCCGTGGTTTCAAATTTTATTGTTTTAACGGTGTTGTCCACGTTAAGGACCTAACCTTACTGTTTAAAGTCAAGTGTACAATCTCATGGTTCGATTGTTGTAAATAATTAGATCTAGGTTATCATGTCAAGAAGTAGCAGAACAAAAATAATTATGCAAATGGGAACTGAACAGTGAGAAGATTTTAGTGAAGAATAGATACTGTTTAGAATGAGTAATAATCCTTTTACTCATTCTAAACTGTTAGTTCTAAAATAACTTTACAATTAAAAATATAACTGCCTATAAGAAAGTGGGATTTGAAGTTTTCCAGTTTCTAAAACTTTTTCAAATAACACAACTAACCCAAATATCTATGATTCCTTGATAGCGTATTAATCAACCCATGTTTACTCAATTTTGCCATAATTGTATCATTTTCATATCTCTTTCGATTTCCGAGATCCTCAGAGATATTTATTTAAAATTTGAATTACTCTGTACACATATTTCGAACATACAGCAATGAAATTAATATTTCGGAAGTAACAACACGAAAGATAATAAAGGGGAAAGATCAAAATAAACTAGGTATGTCAAACATCACGGTGATGAGGTTACCACAAAAGATGATACTAATAAATCAAAAATAAAGCAGACGAAACTGAGACGCACACCAGAGCAAAAGAGCGTAACAACTACTTACTTTAAAAACAATATAAAAATGAAGATTGGTATTTTTATTATTAGGATATAAAATGTTATTGCCTTGACGTCTTATGCTTTAACCATGCACATTATGCTTTATTAAAATAATAAATTACTTTCATTTGATAATAATAGGGAACATAACTAAAATTTTGAATGTAAAAATAATATTAAAAAACATAGCGTAACATTGTAATGAAATTTGTACTTCACAACAAAACAAGATTTCTAATTCCGCGCGATCAGTATGAAGAATCCAAACACCGATAAAATTGACGCCGACCGAAACGAGCTGTGACGTCACAGTCTACAATATTCGGTAGGCCTTGCGCCGAAAAGCGGCCGAATAAACTATGAAAACAAGCGGTCGAGTGCTGGGATCTCCCGTAGCCGACCGAATCGGTCTTCTCGTAGTTTGTAAATTGTAGAATGTGGTGTCACGACTTTGTCCTGTTTGAAACGGTTCGCTCGGGCGCGATACTTTAATAATTTAAAGTCTCGTGCTTTAATAACAAATTTATTATTGGGAATCAAGGCGTCATATTTTGCGTATCTTATTTTTCAGTATATATATTCAGTATATATATATTTCAGTGGCTTTCGCGGCCGCAATTCATTATATGATGGTTTCTCGGGTATTGCCGCGTTGAAAGAACGTACGTCGTCGGCAACAATAAGCCCGCGCACAATTCTGTTGATAATGTTGACATAATATAATAATTAGTGTTTATAATAATATATATATATATATATATATATATATATATTTTATAATAATATTTTAGTGTTATCATTCTTACTACTGGATAGGGCTGGAACCTTTGATGTAACTGTAACACTCGGAGTAGTTTCCACAAACACCAAAACACTTTCACTTCGCTCGACGCGCGTTTCGCCAACCAAGTTGGCATCATCCGGAGACGATTAAAACTGTGCTGATGCTGTGGGATGATGCCAACTTGGTTGGCAAAACGCGCGTCGAGCGAAGTGAGTGTTTTGGTGTTTGTGGAAACTACTCTGAGTGTTATCATTCTTATATTAACTATAACAACATTTTGAAAAAACGGTAATATTTTTGTCATCAATATTTTGTCACTTGTCAACAAAGAACACTCATTTATTTTATTGTATCCTAGTTTTTGTATTAAAAGTTGGTATTATTTTAGATTTTCATGACACCTATAACAACTCTTCTTAATATTTTTCTTTGAAAAAACAGTTTCATTGTTCGTAAATACTCATTATAGTTAAATCAAATATATCTGTTTATACACAAAAACAAGGTGAGATCCGTCGAGTAGGCAACACTGCATGATCTCGTTTTCCATAGTACTACCAATATATATTGTGTGTATATTAAAAGGGATCTCGTATTCTTATTATTTGGAAGGACCCCACAATGTTCGATTTTATATCAAACATAAAATTCGTCATTTTTAGAAAAAAATCATATCTATTACCATTTTCTGAAAATTATATCATTAAAACCCAGTTTGCCCGTTGTGCATATTATCTATTAATAGATGTGGATCTCGAATTGTAGCAAAAGTACATGGATCTCGGTTTCCTCATTTAGGTGTATATATATATATATATATATATATATATATATATATATATATATATATATATATATATATAATATATAACCACTATACACTATATGGCTCGTCTCCGTATGTATGTCCAGATATAGCACTGGTAAGTGTGTTTTCCTTCTTATTCGTCTATTTGCTTATTTCTATGTAATGCAATGCTACAAACCCAAGATTACTTTTCACAAAACAAATATGAATAGCAAAGAATTTCAAAGCTAATATATATATATATATATATATATATATATATATATATATATATATATATATATATATATATATATATATATATATATATATATATATATATACATACATATATATATATATATATATATATATATATATATATATATATATATATATATATATATATATATATATATATTAGCTTTGAAGTTCTTTGCTATTCTTATTTGTATTGTGAAAAGTATCTTGGGTTTGTAGCAATTCATTACATAGATAAATAAGCAAATAGACGAATAATAAGGAAGACACACTTACCAGTAGTTGATATCTGGACGACATACACACGGAACCGAACCACTTAGAAGATGTACAAGTTCTTTCACCTTCAATCGTCTTCGGATCTTCCATCGTACATTGAGGAACAAATCGTACATAACTCTGAAGATTACTTTTCGCAAAACGAATATGAATAGCAAAGAACTTCGAAGTTAATATATATATATATATATATATATATATATATATATATATATATATATATATATATATATATATATATATATATATATATATATATATATATATATATATATATATATATATATATATATATATATATATATATATATATATATATGTATATATATGTATATATATATATATATATATATATATATATATATATATATATATATATATATATGTATATATATATATATATATATATATATATATATATATATATATATATGTATATATATATATATATATATATATATATATATATATATATATATATATATATATATATATATATATATATATATATATATATATATATATATATATATATATATATATTTTGTGAAAAGTAATCTTGGGTTTGTAGCATTTCATTACATTATAGTAATGAAATGCTACAAACCCAAGATTACTTTTCACAAAATAAATATGAATAGCAAAGAATTTCAAAGCTAATATATATATATATATATATATATATATATATATATATATATATATATATATATATATATATATATATATATATATATATATATATATATATATATATATATATATGTTATATCGCTCGTCGCGGAAATAACTTTTTAAAACTTTATGAACAGAAATGGACAGTTCCAACACTAGCCTGACGATAGATATATATGAGTGAGTTAAAGTTTTAGACTTTACTGCTTGAATATAGGGACTACACTAGTAACTATATAATACTACGATTGTATTGCGATGCTTGCCTAAGCTGATTGAGCAGGAAGTTTATAATTACAGTGTTTTGAGAACTAAACTTATATCTAACGCAAAAGCATTGTAATATGATATCAGGGTAAGTGGTTATCTTTTGCTACATTGGCAAAAGCATAACTTGTGAATAACAAGTGTATTTATATTTCTGCTATATTATACTTGTCTTGATATTATATAACTTCATATTATATAACTGCCTTCTCATAGATAAAGTTTTTACGTGTTATACAGCAACTTTTATTAGAAGTTATATAAAATAATAACATGTTAAAATATAATAAAATGGCAATATATAAGTACAAACAAAATATTTTTTGTCAATTTAGTTCAATGTCTTCTTCTGATAGTCCTTCTTCGGGATGGATAGACGATCGTCTTCTTGGGAGAATGTTTGCGAAACTGACGAAAGTTCGTCTAGGTCTCGATGGTGGAGAGCGATGATGGCTAATCTCCTTTTTCTTCTACATTTACATGTTATGTTCAGGACAACTAGTAATATTATCAGTGTGGTAATAAAATACGTAAACCATGAAGTGTGCTTCTTTACTTCTGGTTGATTTATAAAATCGTCTAGATTGCGGGAATTTCAAGTTCTTCGAGGTTAAGGTTGGTTTCTGCTTGTCTGGAATGCCACTACAACAATCATACCGTATTACGACTGGATGTGGATTGTAGTTGCATTCTTTGAGTTCTTTGACGTTGTATCCTTCGCTGGAGACTAGGGATTTTGTAGCAAGGAATGTAATTTTTTTGTTAATCTGGCTTCATATACGGCATCGTTATCTATTTGGTAGGCAAATAGATTGGAACATAACTTTATTCTCAAGTACAACGGTTTACACAAATTTGGATCTTGGATGGGTAGATACATTAAAGAATCATCATCTTTCGCGATATATTTGTCAGTTATAGGCAAAATATGATGTAATACAGTTCCATTATCCAAGATAGGGATCGGATAAAAACGCTGTAATGTATTTTTTTTTGTTTATTTAAAATACCAGATCAATAAATTAATGTTATACATGGTACTGTTTAATATGACGGTACATAACAATTAAAAATAAGGACAAAAATATACATTTGGTTTAACCTAACATTAGTAGAACACTATTCGGAATCGCTACTGGAGAGCAAGATATCTTGTGGTAGTCGGTTTTTAAGTCTATTATTACGAGTCTTTTCACTTAGGTTTAAATTTCTGGCACTGATACAGTTGTTTGTAGTTTCGAAGAAGGTTTTTGCACATGATTTTATGAAGACTTCAATTTGTGGCACGTCAAGCTCCCGATGGATTTGATTGTTTCTTATGAACCACTGAGCATTTACTGCTATTCTTAAAACTTTATTTTGAAATGTTTGCACCTTTTTAATATTTGTTTTGCTAGCAGTTCCCCATATCAGGCAGCCGTAAGTTACCAAAGGCCTTAAGATAGATTTATATACTAATGTGGCGCATTTAACTCTGAATTTGGATTTTCGGTTAATAATGGGATATAGCATTGATAACCGGGCGTAACCTTCACTAAGTTTCTTGTTAATGTGAAAACTCCATGTTAGTCGTTTGTCTAAGTAGACTCCTATATATTTAATTGCACTGTCTGCAGGATTCCATATTATTTCCTCGTCGTTGATAATAATATTATTGGGGTTTTGAGGTCTCCTTAGGGTGAATATTTTAGCTTCACATGTGGATGGATTTAATTTTAGTGTTTCCATTTTATAAACCAGTCCTCTAAAATATTAAGTGCATTTTGCAGTTTTTTGCAGCAGTATGGATATCAGGATCTTGTGTTATAATTGCGGTGTCATCTGCATACACGGTTATTGTGGATGTCGGTGGTTGAGGTATATCATGCACAAATATATTAAATAGTATGGGACCCAAAATTGAGCCTTGCGGTATTCCTGCGTTGATTTGTTTATTATCCGATAAGCAGTTGTTGATTCTGACACAAAAGGTCCTGGTTGTTACAAATGATGCAATGACATTGGTGAGGAATGCAGGTGAGTTTATACTAATTAACTTGAATAGTAGTCCGTTTAACCATACCTTATCAAATGCTTGGGCTACGTCCAGGAATGCAACCGTTGTATGATTTTTATTTTCGAATCCGGTGGCGATAATTTTATAGATGTGTAATATTTGCTGTGTTGTTGAGTGGTTCGGGCGGAATCCAAATTGGTAGTTGGGTAAGATGTTGTTTTCTTGTAAGAAGTCGCTCAGTCTGGATTGTATTATTTTCTCGAAAAGTTTAGATATGGTTGTAAGCTAATTGGTCTGTAATTTTCAGGTTTAGTTTTATCTTTACCAGGTTTGTTGAAAAGAATTATTTCAGCATGTTTCCATTCGTTCGGAAAGTATCCTATTGTTAGGCAACGATTGAATAAAGCAGCGAGAAAGGCCAGAGATTTCATTGTAAGATTTTTTAGACCAATATTTGGAATAAGATCGTGTCCTGGAAATTTCTTTAAAGGAAGGGAATTTATATGGTTTTGTATTTCCCTGGGGTTTGTGAATAATATATCATTTTGGTTGAGGTTCATAGGTAAGGAGTTATTTACACATTCTATCGTTGTTCTTGTAAATTCATTATTATTGTCATTCAGGCAAAATATATTTTCTAGATGTGAGGCGAACGCTTGACATTTTTCTGCGTCACTGCATAATTCTTTCGTTGTTGATTTGTAATGGTGGGATAATTGTTGGTTGTCTCAGTAGTCTCTTTGTAGCTTTCCACATTGAAGGATCTCCTGGCTCTATATCCGCTAGATATTTTTGATAAGAAAGAAACCTATGATTTTCCAGCTCCCACTTAACTTGTGTAATAGCGTTAAGTTCAATTTTATATCTGCGAAGTCTTGTTCGCATCCAGAGTCTTCTAAGCTTATGCTTTTGCCTTATTAATTGTAGTATTTTTCTGGGGGGTGTAGGTTATTGTTATGTCTGGCACGATTACTGTAATTTTTTGTTAAAGTGTTAATTGCTGTCACGATATTTTTTGTAATATCTGCTACATCTTCTTTTCTTTTTAGGTTAGAGTCTTTCAGCAGTCGGTCTAGGTCAATTTTAAATTTTTCCCACTCCACATAACTATTTATTAGTCTGGGTGTGGGCGTATTTAATATCGGCAATTCTATAAATGTGGATAGAGTTGGGAGGTGATCAGAGTCCAGTTCAGTGTAGACATTGGTATAAATTGGTCTTGGAAAATTTTTTGAAGTAGAATGAATGTCCAATATATCTGGTTGATGATCTTGGCGATATGGGTAATACGTTGGTGTATTAGGAGTAGTCACCTGAATACCATGGTTTGTGGTTACATTGGGAAGCCGTATGCCATTTGGGTTGGTAACGCGGCAATTCCAGGCAGTATTTTTACATTTAAGATCTCCTAGGACCTGTAGCCTGATTGTTGTCGACCAGGGTAATAATATCTCTATCGTTTAGACGTATAGGTTGTAAATAAGCGGAAACTATGGTAATTGCGTTATTATCATAAAGTTTCAGTTCAATAGATGTCGCTTCAATGTGGTGTAGCTTAGAGACCCTTCAATGAGAGTCTGGCCAAGGCAGCCATTTTATATTACAATTCGTGGCGCCAAATTTAAAAAGTTTAGAAATGATTTTACTGCAAACATTCGCACCAATACACGTGGATATGCGTTATAAAATAAAAGGTTTAAAAAATGAGTAGTACTGCTTCTACTAACTTACCAGTAAAATATGTATTTTCATGAATAATAAGAATGGGACGAACACTCTACAATAATTATTATCAAACAATTTATTTTCAGAATAAAATACAAGAATAAAAAGATTATTTCACAACACTATGCATAGCCATACTTTTACTATCATTGGCGGTTATTTTTTGTATTTTTTTTACAGTTCACTATTAATCTAAACACTATAAATCTATTAATTAATTTAGTTTTAGAATTATGACAGTTCAGAATGTGAGCCGCTTCAACGACCTTGCCCAATAAAAATTGGTGTGGATTGTTAGTTTCGTCTCTATTTTTTATGATTTCCTTATATTTTCGAGAAATATATTCTAATTCAACTGTCTTTAGGTGTCCACTAATTTTCCCTACCAATCATCTTTGTTGATCATTCTCTTCTCCTATTTGTATCACGGGGAAATGCCCTCATCCCAGCCCCCTTCCTAGTGGAATTGTGATACTCAGGTACACAACATCCTGTTATTTTAAGTTATTAAGTCTTATTACCTCCTAGAAATAACGTTTTGAGTTAATTTTTCTTTAAACACAAAGCCAAAACACAACTTCAATTTTTAATCACAACTTGTCTATTCAATATTCTGATTTCTACATATGCACAAATATTTGAAGCTTGCCTTTGAGTTTTTCACAATGAAGAATGGTAGATTTACTTTGCATGTCACAATTTTGCGAATATAAATAACCTACAAATGTCAAAATCTGAGTGACTCACTCAATTCTGAACTAAGATGGCACCAATCAGAAGATGGCAACGCCTTGGCCAGACTCTCATTAAAGGGTCTCTAGTGTAGCTTAATGTAGCTCAGGTAAGTATTTTTCGTGATGGGCTAAACTTCTTTTAATTATAATTGCCACCCCACCGGAAGCTATTGGAGCAATTCTATCTTGTCTATAGATTTTGTAACCAGGTATTGTGATTTTTTCATTGTTCATAAAGTGAGTTTCGGCGACGCAGGTTATGTCTATACTGTGAGAAGCAAGAAAAGCTATAAATGTAGCTCTTTAGTTTTTTATACCATTCGCATTCCAGTTTGCGATTGTTAAATTTTGTAATATATGGTTTCTATTTGCCATTTCTAAATAATGATGAAAAAAGTGAGATAAAAAATTCTCTAACTTGTTCAATGAATGGAGAAATAATTATATTTATTATAATTTGACTTAATGTGGGTGTTAAGTCACTTATAATCTGATGTATGATGTTGCTCTGGACGTTTGTTGATTGTTAAAATTATTATTATTGACATTACTATTGCGAGTGACATTTGCATAGGATTTCCCTCGTTGTATATAATTATTTGTATTTGTTCTGTTAGCGGAGTTATTTGGAATGTTATTTTGCACTTGTGTTTGCATTCGCGATTTCTTTATTTTGACATAATGGGGGCAGCCTCTATAATTAGCTGTGTGATTTTCCCCACAGTTGACGCACATAGGTTGTTCAGTACGTGCCTTGGGGCACTCAGAGTAATGATGGGATTCCAGACATTTTATGCAGCGTGGTTCTAATTTACAGTAATTCTTTGTATGACCATAACGCTGGCGTCGGGTGCATTGTGGAATATTGGACGATTTTCTCCTGGGTTGTACCTCAACTACTGAATAAATTAAGCGTTGTAATTTGAAAATATCTACCTCCTTGCCATCTTTTATGATTTCTACTGGGCATATTGGTATTGGCTTTTATCTTTGTTTAATAATCTTGTGACTTTTTTAATGTTATAATTTACTTTTAGTTCGTCCTCGATTTCTTTTTCAGTTATTGAAATAGGAATATTGCGAATAACCACGGACATATTTGTTTTTTCTGGGTTTTGATATGTATAATATTGAACGTTTTGTTTGTCGTAAAATATATCTCTCAGAATTTCTTGATAGTTATTCACGTGGTGTAAGTAAATAGGTGGAATTTTTTGCTTTTTATTGTGTTCTTCTTCATTGGTTTTTTCATTATCTGTTAAAGTTTTTTCGAGTTCTGATGGGAGATAAAATTTATTTCTTGATATTATATCGTCATCGTGGTTTAGAACATATTTTTTATGAGTTTCACCAAGTTCTTGTGAACGTGGACGCTTTTTGGAGCTGTGCCCAGCTTGATGAGTCATTATGCATGATCTCTCAAAGAGATTTGGCTTTTAACTTAATTTTATTAGTCGAATTAAAATGTAAAACTGGTAAAAAGCTTATCGCACTTACTGAAAAACGGTCGCAGATAGTAAGACTTTGAAAACACTAGTACATTCGTCGAAGGCTCACATGAGACTCGCTATAATGTATAGGATTGTGATTTTACCAGATGAATTCTTAAAACGAATACCAAGTTTGAATTGGTTTGAAAAGCTTCTAATTCTATAATATATAAGTATTTAGCAGCATTTGAAGATTTTACAGGAAATGGGAAGCTATTTTGATGTACATTTTGTGAAATTTCCTGTAATGAGGTAATCAGACCGCCAGGGGTAACAATTGATGGATTAATGATTTTTAAACGCGCCAATGTTATTGAGATTAGAATATCGTTTAAATTCTCTGCGATATACAGATAACTTTGCATGAGTTATTCCCAGATCTCTAGGAACTTTAATTTTGCATTTATAATTTCTACCTTATCGGTTACGCCGATAAAACAGGCCTACAGGAGTTTTGGTGCCGGAGTATTTGGAGCTGATTTCATGTTTTTGATACCCTGAATTCATATATATGTCATTAGTTTTCCCTAGAAGCTTCCTTAAGATATAACATTTTAGTTCAATATACGTTACCCTATCTGAAGTTAAGTCAATGGATCAAATAAAAATAATAAACACGGAATTTTTATTATTTTATTATACGCATATTATACAAAGATAGAGGAAAAAGTCATCGATGAAACCAACTAGTCACTGAACACTTCGGAAGCTTCTTTTCCGTGACATGCTGGAATGTATTTTGAAACATTCCCTTTTTAAACTCCTGCAGTAATCTGCCATCATGTGCGTATCCCATCTTCCTTGGTAGCGGGCCTCCATAGTTTTAATATTGTGGTGAAATCTTTCACTTTTTCTTCACTGGTCACTCCTAAATTTTCAAGAAAACGTTCTAAGTGGCTGTGTAAATAGTGCCCCTTAATACTCATGTTACACCCAAGGGATTTGAAACTCTTAAGCATCTCGTTTATCGGGCAACATAGTTTTGCTCGCGTTGCGTTTCCCAGAAAATATCTGCAACAAATGATGTCCAGGCTTGTCGCTTAGCATCATTCATCAAGGCGGGATCCTTAATGAATTGTCTTTCACATGAGGCACTTTCTTCCCTATATATGTAAAGCATGATCCGTTCAAGATTATTTACAAACTGCTTCATAAGGCCCAGCTTGATATGCAGCGGAGGAAAGATGACGCTCCACTAAGGGGTCGTTAATGACATTATTTATCCCAACTTTCATGTTTTCTCTGTTAGGCCACTCTTTATACCCACTGATATGTTTTGTCTCTGCTATCCCAGAGGCACAAGAAGCAAGGATATTTTTTGGTGTAGCCACTCTGCTGTTCAAGGAGAAAGTTTACCATTTTCAAGTCCAAACAAATCACTCATGCATGTTAATTATACTTTATCTTCTCCAAGGCCAAAGCTATGTTATCATATTCTTCTTTCATTTTCGTTGAGTGACCAATTGAAATTGAACTATATTTGAACCCGGGTACAGCCTGCGGAGTTCAGAGAGTAAATCTCGATATTTTGTCCGTTTCTCCTCCTCTTTCAAGACAATGTTCTTTTCTCTATAACGAAAACTCTATAACGAACATCGTCTTGAGTTGGTGGTCGAGGAGGACTATATCGGGCTTGTTGGCTTGTATCCGCCCGACGGTGGGGAATAAATAGTTCCAGTATAACCGGGACCTCTCATTCCCCACAACGGACTCAATATCCCCCGGAGCATAGAGCAACACCGGTGTCTGATCTATACCGTACGAGTGCCGTAGGTGGTAATACAGCACTCGTAATGCCGCGTTATGTCGATGGATATAGGCAGAGACCGCATATGCTGGACCAGCTGACAGCAAATGCATAATGGTCTCTGAGGCCCGACGACATGCTCTGCAGCTGACGTCAGGCACTTCTATACCCATCACGCGGCTTCGGTAGACCAGGGTGTTTAATACACCATCTTGGCAAGCTAATATAAAACCTTCGGTCTCTGACTTCAGCCCAGCTGACCTCAAAAAGATAAAGGTCAGCTTTTGGGATAAGCCTAAGTCTTCTATATTTCTATAGTAGACTCCGTGCAATGGCTTATCCCTGTGCTGCTGAAAACGAAGTGTATTTCCAGCAGCACGAAGGTGGGCTTTCATTTTATTTATTTATTTATTTTTTTTTATTTTTTTTTGTGCTGGTCGGTCCCCCCTGGCCTCCGACTAGTCCAGAGAGTCCCTCCAGCCTCGTTACTCAACGACCGCTCCCCACATCCGCGGGGTAAGCGGTCATTGAGGTCGCAACTCATGTGTCCTGAGTAGACGCAACGAGCCAAGTATGACGGCCTTCTGCATCTTCCCAGCGATGACTTCTGCCGAATGACGGCATGCTGGGATGGTTCTTAATTCTGAGAGCAATGATTGTCGCATACCTCCGAGAGAGCCAATAATAAGAACCAGAATTTTAACAGAATAACCCGGGTACAGCCTGCGGAGGTCACAGAGTAAATCTCGATATTTTGTCCGTTTCTCCTCCTCTTTCAAGACAATGTTCTTTTCGGCCGGAGCCGAAAACTCAATAACGAACATCGTCGTGAGTTGGTGGTCGAGGAGGACTATGTCAGGCTTATTGGCTTGTATCCGCCTGACGGTGGGGAATGAATAGTTCCAGTATAACCGGGACCTCTCATTCCCCACAACGGACTCAATATCCCCCGGAGCATAGGGCAACACCGGTGTCTGATCTATACCGTACGAGTGCCGTAGGTGGTAATACAGTAGTCGTAATGCCGCGTTATGTCGATGGATATAGGCAGAGACAGCATATGCTGGACAAGCTGACAGCAAATGCATAATGGTCTCTGGGGCCCGACGACATGCTCTGCAGCTGACGTCAGGCACTTCTATACCCATCACGCGGCTTCGGTAGACCAGGGTGTGTAATACACCATCTTGGCAAGCTAATATAAAACCTTCGGTCTCTGACTTCAGCCCAGCTGACCTCAAAAAGCTAAAGGTCAGCTTTTGGGATAAGCCTAAGTCTTCTATATTTCTATAGTAGACTCCGTGCAATGGCTTATCCCTGTGCTGCTGAAAACGAAGTGTATTTCCAGCAGCACGAAGGTGGGCTTTTAACCGAGCAGGGTCCAACTCGGTGACAGAGTTTGGATTATTCTGCTCGGTGTCGAAGTCGAGACCTAGGCTATTAGCTGCTCTGTGTGCTGCCCTATATATAAAAGCTCCTACGCCAGCTCCTTCATGGTCTTTGACCCCTCCCGGATGGGGGTCATAGGCAAGGTGGTGGGGCCCCAGGACACATGCCTGAACATGATGACGACCGCAATGTACAAGGACGTTTTGAGTGGACAGCCGAGCTAAGGGATGACCTTCTGCATGTTTATGAGAGTAGTGAACCGCTGCGCAGGGGATACATGGCGCGGATGCATGCTCTGTGGTGTGATATGCACCCAGAGCATCACGCCTTTTCCGCCCAACACCTAAGGGACTATGTATCCTACTTAAGACGCAGTGGTCATGTCAGGGCGCCTCCAATGCGGGAGCAACTGGTTTTAGAACCGGAAGCCCCGGCGGAGGAGGTGCCCTATATACCTCTGGACATAGAGAGCTTAAGAACCCGCAGAGCGCTACGCCTATACAAGCCCCTGCCGCCACAAGAACTGGCGAGAGTGGATGCAGAGCTTCGGGAAACTTCCGGAAGACACGGACATCTGGTGCATCAATTGTGCAGTTTACAATGATGCCTTGGGGCTGTGCCAGTCGGAGAGACGTTACATACGCGTGTTTCCGAATGACAGAACCCTTGGGCGGGTGCGCCAGATTGAAGCGAAGATCCAGTCGGCAAGACAACACGCGTCCCGTATCCAGTGTGTGATGGATTACATCTTGGCCAATAGGCCATATACCACAAAAGTACGGCGTTGGGCCACATATTTAAGATGGCTCCATAACACTAAATAGAGCGGTGCTGTTAACTACCAAACAGCACTGGCTTGATAAAATACGGGCGCTAGTGGCTACGAAAAAGTCACTGGTGAGGCGAGCTAGAAGTCTCGCGGAAAACCAACAATTCCGCGAGAAACCTTCTAGCTTATTCAAACCGCCTCCGCGTGTAGTCGAAAATCCGCCGACGGTAGAACGGGTTGAAAACTTCTGGAAGGGAATATATGATGTTTCTCATCCACTAATTGGAGACACTCCAGCCCTGGCGCAGTTTGAGGTCTTCTGTGGAAGATATCAACAGCCAGAGCTCCCAGAACTGCGCCAACCGATAACCCCGGAAGAAGTTCGGAGAGCTCTTGAGGGCTCAAAGAACTTTGCTGCTCCGGGTCCTGATAGGATCCCCACTTATTGGTGGAAAAAATTTATTCAGATCCACCACCATTTAGCCAGGATTTTTAATGACTGGCTGAATGGAGAGCAGCAGATTCCGGCCTGGTTTGTCGAGGGGCGAACAGGGCTCATCCCAAAGAACGGAGATTTGTCTGACCCAAAAAATTACAGACCAATAACCTGTCTGAACGCATGTTACAAGATGTTTACACGCATCTTGAACACGCGTGTACTCATGGCAGTTGACGGGGTCTACCAACAGATATACGAGTAGAGAGGTTCTAAGAGAGGCGTAGCTGGCTGCAAGGAGAACCTGCTGATTGACAGATGTATCACGCAGGACTCCAAGCAGTACAAGCGAAACCTTTCGATGGCCTGGATCGACTACCGCAAGGCATTTGATACAACATCACACGAGCTAATAATTCACTTGCTCCAATGCCTTGCGGTGCCAGATCCAATAGTGAGATGCATAGAACAACTGATGCCGCTCTGGAGAACCCGCTTCACCATTACATCGGGTGAGAGCAGGGTTCAAACGGAGCCGGTTATCTTTAGGAGGTTATCTTATTCCAGGGAGATTCCCTTAGTCCCCTTCTTTTCTGCATCTCACTCCTGCCGTTATCTGTTGCACTTAGAAGAACCCGTGGTTACAACTGCGGCCCACCCGGAAACAGGAGGCATAAGGTCACTCTTTTATTTTATATGGATGACCTTAAGCTGTATGCCTCCGGGGAAAGGGATTTACAACAGTCCCTCCGAGTGGCGCAAGAGTACACAGCGGATATTGGTATGGAGTTTGGGTTGGATAAATGTGAACTGATTCATCTCAAGGGAGGACGATGCGGGGACTACGAAGATGATGCGCAGCTGGTAGACAGAGGCATCTTACACCACCTTGATGCCGGAGAGACGTATACCTACCTGGGTGTGCCACAAAGTCACATCCAGGAGGTAAATATTTCAAAAGACGCTCTCCGCGGCAAGTACCGCCACCTGCTTCGACAGATCTGGTCCTCAGAGCTGTCGGGGACCAACAAGGTGGCGGCGACAAATATGCTTGCCGTTCCGGTTCTACTCTACTCCTTTGGAGTAATCAAATGGACACAGAAGGAGCTGCAGCAACTCGACGTAGGTACCCGCAAAATGAAGCATCTCTGTCGGAGTTTGTGTCCGAGATCGTCCGTTCCGCGGTTATATCTCCCACGACAACAGGGAGGCCGTGGACTCTTGGGATTAGAGTGTCTCCACAACAGAGTAACTCTGGACACAGCCTGTAAAATTATCAGGAGTAGGGGATCCGAACTCCGAGTAGAGTAGAACCGGAACGGCAAGCATATTTGTCGCCGCCACCTTGTTGGTCCCCGACAGCTCTGAGGACCAGATCTGTCGAAGCAGGTGGCGGTACTTGCCGCGGAGAGCGTCTTTTGTAATATTTACCTCCTGGATGTGACTTTGTGGCACACCCAGGTAGGTATACGTCTCTCCGGCATCAAGGTGGTGTAAGATGCCTCTGTCTACCAGCTGCGCATCATCTTCGTAGTCCCCGCATCGTCCTCCCTTGAGATGAATCAGTGCACATTTATCCAACCCAAACTCCATACCAATATCCGCTGTGTACTCTTGCGCCACTCGGAGGGACTGTTGTAAATCCCTTTCCCCGGAGGCATACAGCTTAAGGTCATCCATATAAAATAAAAGAGTGACCTTATGCCTCCTGTTTCCGGGTGGGCCGCAGTTGTAACCACGGGTTCTTCTAAGTGCAACAGATAACGGCAGGAGTGAGATGCAGAAAAGAAGGGGACTAAGGGAATCTCCCTGGAATAAGATAACCTCCTAAAGATAACCGGCTCCGTTTGAACCCTGCTCTCACCCGATGTAATGGTGAAGCGGGTTCTCCAGAGCGGCATCAGTTGTTCTATGCATCTCACTATTGGATCTGGCACCGCAAGGCATTGGAGCAAGTGAATTATTAGCTCGTGTGATGTTGTATCAAATGCCTTGCGGTAGTCGATCCAGGCCATCGAAAGGTTTCGCTTGTACTGCCTGGAGTCCTGCGTGATACATCTGTCAATCAGCAGGTTCTCCTTGCAGCCAGCTACGCCT
>CAXKVY010013614.1:5000-17943 GCA_964058915.1 Tetropium fuscum | reverse complement strand
ATTAAATAAGAAACTCATCAAAGTAACAACGTGTTAAAATTATATCTTCTTTTAATGGTCATATCGTGCATATTATTATCAAAGTTTAGTTACGTTACAAAATTATTACTTTTCGTTAAACTTCTACATATTTACTTTTTTGATACATTAATAAATCAGCACTTAGGCAAATGATGTGGAAGTCATTTAAGGAAAATTATTTGTTGTACCTGTGATATCTATACTTATAAATCCACAAAGATAAATATTTCAATAAATCGTTGATGATCTTCTTTTGTATCAATCTATTCAAAATGAATCCCCATAATTATTTTTAAGGGAATGTAGTAGATATAAATGTGACTTGTTGTTTTCCTAGCAGTCGAGCAAACGCCGCAATCTTGAATAAAGAAAGCTCTGCTATTTTTATTTTGCAATATATCCTCTATAATATATTAATAATAATAATAAATCAATAATGCAATATATTCCTCTCAAAGCTGCAGTAAAATTAGAAATAATTTTTTAATTCAGTTTGTATATTTTTTTCATAGAAATAATACTCTATTTATTTATAGCCCTGGAAAGATTTGGAATGAGACAATATTTTCTTCTTTTCCTCGAATTAGGTAATGCATATGATAAATATATTTTTATCACTCGTGTCTAAAAGTGATACTGTTCGCATGAGGGTTAAAAATTATACTTTATCATACGAGTGTGAAAAGTAAATTACTCTTCCCACAAAATATATAAAAAATATAGACACAAATTAAAATCACTTTTTATTTATAATATTTGAATTAACAAAACTTCTTCAAGTTTTAGATCAAATAACTTATTTTTGATAAATATTTATAGTACAATAAATTTCATAATGCGGTTTCTTTGTTAACTTAAATATTATAAAATACTCTCTAATACCGAGCAATAATTTGACTTTGATAAATTAACCCGACAAAGTTGAGTTTGACATTAGTTGTCTTTAATTACCCTAGTGAAAGTAACATTTGTATCAATATAAATGTATCATATCCACCGTGAAAGCTTTTTGATATGTAACGAACGTAAAATTTTAAGTATTTGTTAGAAACAATATAACACAACACTTGTGAAAAGCATTTTCAAAAAAACCATATGAATTGGAGAAGTCGTTTCGCAAACTTTCATATTATGCGTGCATTAAAGATGTACTTTTTACACTTCTATCATAAATAGCTTTTATTTACAAAGCTGCTTTTGGTGGAATTATTATAGCCTGTATTACGAAACTATACTATAAGTTCCATTTCTTGAATTATCAATCAAAAATAATTTTATCATTCTTGTATTTTCTTCATCATTATATCCACTAATTCTTGTTACCGAATTTGGCAGCCATCAGGATACCCATGAAGGTAGAAATAAATATTCCATATCAGCTTCTCCTACTTCAGTGTCGAAGGGATTACTCCTCTTTCTCCCCGTTGCGTTGGATGATTCACCTTCTGGTAGCAGCTCTCGTCATATAGGGCCCCAACAGGAGTAAGGTCCTATGCAATTTGAAATGAGCAAATTTGTTGATAAAATTCAAGTTCACGAGGTTTAATTTGTGTAAAACTGTTTATCGAAATTCGGGTTTTACCGAATTTTAATTCCTTTGTTGTATTTTTCATAAGTCATAAAGTTTATATCAATTATTTCGCCACAAAATGAACAATAATTTTGGAAAATAAATAGTAACATAGGATATGGTAGTGAGTGCTGTCAAAGGATGGCGGGATAACGATAGTGACGATGAGAGCTTCTCTGAACCATTTGTTACATTATCTCTCTCGTCTGAACGTAGAAAGTAGGAGCGGCTAATATGCAGATGTCCGTACCTTGAAATGAGCATGCGCGAACCCATAACTGGCGCCAACAACACTGTATTTTTTAAAATTACTATTATTACTGGCTTAAGCCAGTGACCTTTGTAAAAGTAAACTGTTTCGTTGCTGTTTATATCATCACAACATTTTCTAGAAAATTAAATACAAAATACTCCTTATATAAAAAAAATTAAAACAAGGGTTTTTCTCAATAAACAAAAAACAAATAAATCAAAGAATACGTAGATAAAAAACCTAATCAAGGAGAAATGCTGTATTATCGAAACGTAAAATTATCAGCAGTGATAGCGCAAACGAACACAATAATTTTTAAAATATACCACCACAAATATACCAACAAAATATACTTGTTTTAAATTTGAAAATATAATATGTTAAAATTTTAAAAATGTATTCCATAAAATGTACTCACCTAAAATTAAAACTAGTTAGATATACAATAAACAAAATGTCTATATCTAGGTATGTAATTATCACAATATATGCCCAAACCACATAAAACTACAAAAACAGCGACTTTAAAAAAAATTATATAAACCAATAAATTCCGAAATATTTATCCGCACCTATAAAAATAGGCAACTTTTACAGCTACTGGCTAAATTAATAGGATTTTTTTATATTTTTATATTAATATTCAACTGTTCGTCGTGTAAAACTTTCCAAATAGGTATGTTTATTGTACGACTTACCTAAATAGGTACCTAATTCGGGGAAAACGAGAAAATATAGTCAAAAAACAAACGGCTTTAGTTTCACAGATAGCCGCTAAAAAAATCGAATTAATGCTTACTACATACTCTCATCCGTCTTAAAAAAGCATACGGGTGTATTCGTGAATAGCTATTTCATTACATTCGTTTCTACGACGATGATTTAACATTGTTATATACCTTCAATTTTCCTATTTTCTTTAACGTATTTGGTCAACAAAGCGTTGAAACTTAGTAGCCTATGAATTTTTAAGCATGTAATGATTATAAGCATAAACTCAAACATAATGCTTCATGAATATTTTACTGCGAATATAATGTTCCAACTTTAATATATGATCGTATAAGTATACAAGGTCATTAAAATTAATCACAAAGGACGGTTTTAAATTTAATAATGCATACATTAAGCCGTAATGGATCAAATAACTATAATAAATTGTAAGTACTTAACTACGCGTATAATTTTAGTTCTATTTACAGTTCTATTTCGGGTTCAGCAGCAAATTGTTCTCAACTTCAACTCCACTATCATATAATAATGGCTATTATTCACAGGGGCGAAGTTTACGACATGAGCCGTAGGCGTATGTTATACTTTATCTACGTACAAGTATATATGCTATACCTCATCTGCGACTACCAACAAATATTCTTATTATTAACGGTAATGAGAAAAAAAATTTCAGATTTTGTTAAAGGGAGAGAAATAAATATCTGATTAACACAGAAAACAGTGGGCGTGCTAGATCTTAAATCATCAACATAAAAATATAATAAGAATTAACAAGAATATTGCTTATTTATTTACATTAAAAGTGAAGTTTATATTAGAATAATTTGGATTTACGGAATAGCGTTTACATCAAAATTGATAATCGTTTACAATCAATCAATCAATTAATCAATCAATCAATCAATCAATCAATCAATCAATCAATCAATCAATCAATCAATCAATCAATCAATCAATCAATCAATCAATCAATCAGTCAATCAATCAATCAATCAATCAATCAATCAATCAATCAATCAATCAATCAATCAATCAATCAAGCAAGCAAGCAAGCAACCAACCGTCCAAGCACCCACCCACCCACTTATGTTTGTACATACAACATTATTAATAAAAATAATATTAGACGATGTGTATTTCGTTTTCATTAAAATAAGTGTTACTTATTTTATTAAACACTGCAACACTTTTTTGGGTGGAAAACCCCTTTTAGTGATTTCTTTAATCCACTCTCCTAACTTTTCTTCTTCTTTTTTTGTTAGGATAGTCTGGGTCATTTTCCTTTCCATGGGGGTTTTACCCAAAACCTTATATTCAAGGGTCATTCGTGGTACTCCAACCTGTTTACTTGCAGTTAAATAAGACATGCCATTTTTGCACGCCTCAACTACAGCCAACATTGCTTCTTCTGTGTAATTAAAAAAAGCCTTTTTTCTTTTTGTTCTCCATAATGCTAAAACCCAATAATTGTCAATGTAGTATCTAGTAAATGTCATAGCCTAATACATGTTGACAATTATTGGAATTTTGACAGTTATTTTCATTATTTCTATCACAAAGCACTCGCAAGAAATTTGGCTTAACAATCTACCCTATGTATTTCATTTTATGCTTGTAATGAGCTGAACCAGTAGTTGTCATCGTAGTGACAACTACTGGGAAGATACTGCTTTTAGAATACCAGTAATTGTCACCACACATTTCAACATAACCTATAAAGCTAATCTATTACACATTCAACTTATTTTAATATACAGCTTTCAATCATTATTTTGGTACAAGAATAAAATAGATATCGCCATTTTTTTAAATTTTACTTGTATTTAATTGTATTGACTTACCTTAACAAATTGGCTTACAATAACACAAACCCGTTTTATTCACCAGACATGTGATTATTTCACGAAAATTTCGCGCCTATAGTGACATCTATGTTCAAAAATTATACTTAAAAGTGTTGTAGGTACATCGAAAGACCATCAGATGCTACTGAAGACAAAGGCAAATTAAAGGATTGCTTATTTCTTAGTAAATAGTGAGGGAAATGACAATTACTGGGTAGGTGACAAATACTGGTTGCACTACCCTAGCACATAACAATTAATATTCAACAAAATGAATTTAGATTAGTTCTTTGTGTCCCCTGTAATGTTTAACAAAAGGCGCTTATGTCGTTTTGGCTTGACACCGTCGATATTAGCCCACGTGATGTCGCATAGGCCTAAAGCGATGAGCAAGAACATACCGGTGTAAATGTATCGTGGGTTGACCTAATCATGATAACACTCAGTAGACTGTTGATTGAAAAAAGCTTGTTGAAAATAATTCAAGAGCATTTTAAGTGAACTGAACTGAATTTAGTTTTAAATATTGTCATTCGCTAGAGCGTTATCAAGTGACGCTGGTTATTACTTATCATGATTTGGTTGTGCTCATTTATCCTATACCTAGTAAAACCTATATTCTATTCTTTAAATTTATATGGACACCTTGTAAATTTGCACATACCAATCAGAGATCAGAGACCATATCAGCTGGTAAATTGTAGACAGAAGTCAGACCTGCCAGCATATCTTATCTTCCTTGTACTTAAAAAGAATAGCTGTGTAGTCTTTAAACGATAAGGATCCATTAGCAGCTACCGTAAGCGATTAACTTTGTCGTTGCCATAATTCTGCAGGATTCGGTATTTTTCTTTAATCACCTAAAGTATTTGTATTAGCAGGCCCGACGTTTCTTGAATTTCGGCAAATGGGCCCCGAATGTAAACAACTTAACAATAAATTAAGTGACTAATGGCGCTTTTCTCCCTTACATCACATGGACCGTTAACGTCACTATTCAATTAAAGAAACACGGGAAGGACTATTTACTTTTAATTGCAAATAAACAAGCCATGTACTGATTTAATTTATTTATTTTGCTTTTACATTATTCGTAAATTGTATATAAATTTTGGAGCCGTGGAGAAGTTGCAGTGCAAAATCTTGGAACAGTATTCCTTGATAATAATTCCTTAATAATACATATGTTCACTAAAGGAAACGTATCATAGTGGGGTGAGAATTTGGTTTATATCTAAAAATAGTAAATTATTTCATTTAATATTATCTAGTGATCTTTCTCTGGAATTGTTGGTACTGATCACATTTTTCTTCCTAGCCCAAATGTTTATTGCAAACTTGAACTCCTTGATGAGGGCCTCTCTAGGAGTCAACTGAAATAAATAAAACAGCAACTAAGCTCCACTAATATACATATTGTGGACCAAATTGTATATTGGACCCTGCTATCATATTTTAAAAGCTGCTGAAATTGGCGGGTTTCAGCGGAGCACAGAGAGAAGAGCCTGAAGAAGCATCTTAAGGAAGTTGGAAAGTAAATTTTTATTACACACTTGAAACCATGTCGCAACAACCCTTGAGAAGTCTCCACCAAATTTTTCCTTCGACCTTGCGACTTTTTTACTCTGACTTTGTCGGATGAATTCTGAGCAATTATAGTCTACTCTACACACTGTCTATATATACCACATCCCCAGAGAATGGCAAACTTTTTCAAATAGACCAATGCCACGGTTAATAACCCCTGAATATATATAGTCGACACAGACCCATATAAATTCATATATATTCACAGTCCGATATTCTACCGATATGTACTTCTAGTGTTGTACCCCTAAATCGCCCAAAAATATCTAATCCCTACCGCATGTCATATATTGTACAAATTCTTTCAAATAATATAAATTATTTTAATGCAAATGCTACTTAAAAAATGCACCCGACTTACAATATCGTACCTATCAAATAAACCAACGAACCAATTATCGATATGTATCAGCCTCGTCCATTCCATCGAAAAATCCTAGTGTTCAGTACCAATTCTGCAGCATACATTCCATCACCCATCCATTGATAGTACATGCTATTAGGTACACAGGACTAGTCGCACTAGACCTCGAGAGAAACAGTATAGTATTTTCAGTATAAGACCTGTGGCAGTCTTGCCTGGATTGGTATCTAACCTTAACCAAGCAGGATATACAGATCCCGAATTCATAATGGCAATAAATCAGATGTGTTCTCCCTCTTTCCCACTACTTTTTCAGGTCTACCACAAGGATCGTTGCTAGGACCTATCATTTGTATCTCCAAAATATTAGATCTGGATAGGGCTGGAACCTTTGGTGTAATGATAACACTCGAAGTAGTTTCCACAAACACCAAAACAATTTTACTTCGCTCGACGCACGTTTCGCCAACCAAGTTGGCATCATTCGGAGACGATTAAAACTAATCTTAAACTAAAAAATCTACCCTATTTATACTATTTTCATGGTGACATCACTAATGATATCACCGTGAAATTTACGCGACTAATCACGCTTCAATGATCGGTTGCTAAGCAACGCGTAAAGCGGGCTATACGCGTAAAGTGGGTATAGGTCCCCTGTCGCTATTCATACTACTTACTATTACTTACATTTCATAATTTCTATGCTCTCAAATGCATTCAACTGTCTATTATTGGTCACATTTCTATCTAACCTCAAATTACTAATATCAATTCTATGATCGTTGTTAAAAGCATATTGTGCAACACTAGACTTATCTGTTCTTCTGTTCATTTGTCGAGGGATAAGTCACAGCAACTCCTAGACAATCTAATGGATAAAATTGTTCCAAATGAAAGGTCGGGGATTTACGAACTCATTTCGTAATGATTGTGGTCGAAAATATGTTGGACAAACGAGACACTAAATTAACACCAGGTTTAAAGAGCATATGGCTCATCTAAAATAAGAATAGATAAGTCTAGTGTTGCACAACATGCTTTTGACAATGATCATAGAATAGATATTAGTCATTTAAGATTAGTTAGAAATGTGACCAAAATAGACAGTTGGATGCCTTTGAGAGCATAGAAATTATGAAATGTAAAAATAGTATGATATAGTATATAATAGTATTTATGCGTTGCTTAGCAACTAATCATTGAAGCGTGATTAGTCACGCGTAATTTGGATAACTTAAAATCGGCTCAAATGAATTATACTTGCGCCCTATGTATTTTGTGCAATTTATGGCCTAGCAACCAAAACATATTATTATAATCATCAGTTGGCCTAAATGTCGACAAGACGCTAATATTGTGAACTCATAAAGCGTTGCTGAACGGTAATAGGTGAATAAAATCACCCATTCAAAGCGACAAGGGACCTATACCGTATAGCCCACTTTATGCGTTGCTTAGCAACTGATCATTGAAGCGTGATTAGTCACGCGTAAATTTCACGGTGATACCATTAGTGATGTCACCATAAAAATAGTATATAGGGTAGATTTTTTAGTTTAAGATTTGTTTTAGTCGTCTCCGGATGATGCCAACTTGGTTGGCGAAACGCGCGTCGAGCGAAGTAAAAGTGTTTTGGTGTTTGTGGAAACTACTTCGAGTGTTAAAATATTAAATAGAAGATAAGAAATAATGTCACACATCAGATGAAAATAATAAATTATGAAACACACCTTTAAGATTCTCTACCTTTCTTAAACTAGAAATTATACCATTTTATTTGTAGTTATGATATTTACTATAGATCTAGGCACAATAAAATATCACTTAGTGTCTCAACTAATCTCGTTTTCCAGTACCTGACATTATTTTGGTTAGTGATGTACAAGATGGTGCATAATGTGATTACAGTATCTAAATTTAGTCCAAGGCCAGCCGGTTCACCTAGCTTACCAAAACTAGATTCTTTTGTGTGTCTAAAGATCATTGTTTTCCAAAGGCAACCCACTTATTTGGATAACTTAAAATCGGCTCAAATGAATTATACTTTCGCCCTATGTATTTTGTGCAATTTATGGCCTAGCAACCAAAATGTATTATAATCATCAGTCGGCCTAAAAACAATGTCGACAAGACGCTAATATTGTGAACTCATAAAGCGTTGCTGAACGGTAATAGGTGAATAAAATTCTTTGTAAGATTTAATGAAAATAATTAAATGTGGGTAAGTAGTAAATCGATACTGCTAGATAAGTCAAAGATCATAAGTTTGTTCAGTGCTCAGACTCTGTCTACGATTTCTCTGTACATTTTCATTTTACAGCACGACTAGAGTAAACATAAAACTTGGGATTACTTCTTTTATACCGGTTTTATTTGTTTTACTCCCTGTAAACTATATTATCTTATGGTCTATTTCAATATCGATCGAGGTATTAAAATCTCAATGTTCTTGTTCTAACCCAGAAAAATATTTTGTTACATACTTACATTATATAGAATATGAGAACTAATTTTATTGGCACATTTTTATAATACACATACATTAATATTAATAAGCTGTTACATTTCAGAAAATTGTAGCTCTTTCTTTTTATTATAGCTGTTCTCTCATTAGCTAGAAAATCATGAAATTTTCAATTTTCATGTTTTGCTCGGTATACCATTTTTCTTCATTCTTCTCTATTTATGATTTATCACCTCAACTGTTCTACCTTCATATATTTTATAATTTCTTAGACCCGCTCTTTCTATCTGCTTCATGATCTGTCTTCATGGTCTATTGTATATCGGATTTCATTTATTGATACATTTTCAATGGTCTCGTATGTATATAAGGAATTCAAAACAAAAATCATTGCACGTCATCAGTGACAAAAGAAGATGACAGTATCAACAATGCCAATGTATACCAGTCCCGGCATCGACAGATTTTTAATAAGGCGGGTCAGTACATTTGGTTACACCGTCCGAAAATTTGTGAGGCTGCCATGGTTTATTCGACACTTGACGGTAATACCAATCTACATTTTGTATATTTACTATTACTCTACGTATTGTAAATTTTTACAGTTTTGCTTATATTTAAACGTGATTTAAACTGTTTACAAAGCTGGTGATTGTCCCTATATTGTGACCGATGAGAAAATATCCTGCAGTTGGATTTTTGTGTATACGAAAATGCTGAAGCAGTTGGGTAGCCTCAGCAAGGAGCTTGCCACAAATTTGAAAGATTACTTTGAGACAGACGTGAAAATAATAGGTCACTATTACGTCTGACTGCTATTAGAGAGGTAACTATTACCATTTAAAAGCTTTATTTATAATTTTCAGTTATCCTACCCCACTATTACTGTGTTTACTAAATATACAAATTAAATTTCTTTAAAACTTACTACAGTCTGACAGACTTGGCAACAGTGTTCGCTGGTCATTTGATTACGTGCAACGGTTTTTGTTTTGAATTCCTTATATGTGTTTATACCATATGATTCTTATCGATTTAATAACTATTACATTATTTTATTTCCTAAGTATATTTTCTATTTAATTTTTCTTGGGCTATTTATATCTATACGCAGTCTCCGAAATAAATGATTGTGACTCACATCGCGTTGCAATGGTTAAGACGAAGACAGCGGGTTTGGTTAAACTGCAGAAGACGAAGACGGTGGGTATGAGTCACTCTCATTTATTTCCGAAACCGAGTACACATATTTTCGTTTCCCATTATGGATCTTGTTACGTTACTCTTCAGGTCAGTCAAGTCAGCCCCCTACTTTGGTATTTTAAATGTTTTTCTTTGTAAATGTGCTCGTTTTGTGCTCAATTGTGCCGATATTTTTTTCAATTGTGCTACTTTTTCAATAACAAAGAAACTAGAAAATGATATAGGGACTAACTTGACCTTCAGCCCCCATTTTTTAAAGTTTAAAGTTTATTTTTGGCTTGTTCAATTGTTCTCGTTTTGTACTCAATTGTGCCGATATTTTTTAGATAGATAGAGATGCGCAGAGACCGACCAATTTTGGTTCGGCAGCCTGACTACCGTTGTCTGTGTATCGTGTATATATTGTGTAATAATAATTACGTCTATTATACTCTAACAGGGTTTTCGATACAGTTCTTATATCCTATAATAATAGCATTTTAGTGTACTTTTGGAAGATGGTGTCATAAAATCCAGTAATTTGAAAAATGTATTTCTGACTATGTTAAATATCCCAAAATAAGGAGTACATATCGCTCCAATTGTTTTTAACTATAATGGCGTTTCCACCTATATTTCAGATACCCCTTTGCAGATCTGCTATTGAGATTAATGCCTTCCCTTATTATAAATGCCTAATTAATCTTGACCATATTAAAAATATATATGGCGCATCATTAAAATTCCTTATAATTCATGAGGTACTGGGTCGATTTCCCTATGGAAATAAAAGTTGAGTTAATTTTAACTACAAGTTAAATTATATACCAAACTTGTAAGAGGGAAACGTGTACCGAATTTCCAACTAATTGAACGGTTGACAGAAGTTTCTTTTTATGCTGTTAACATTTTAAATATTTTCCATAGCAACCGCAATTTTTCATTATCTGTATTTCACAGGATTGAACATAGGTACATCTATATTTCAGATTTGTACTCATATGTAGTTATTTTTGTCAGGTATAACTAATAACGGCACATCGATGCAGATACATTAACGAATAATGGTTCAAATGCCTTATTTTCTTAATCTACGACGGTGTCATTATTAAAAATTTAGTATTCTTATTTGAATGTCATTATAACCTACATAATAATACTCAGTGCCATTATGAAGCTATAATAGCTCGCAAATTTTATAATAAATACCAAAGAAAGTCGTCATCATTTTTACTTATTATTATTATTATTAATTATAAAAATGTCAATAGCATTTAATTATTATAGACATTAATTATAATTTCTGAATAATTTGTGAAATTAATATGTCAATAAATAAATAAATTAAAATACAACACAAAAATCGTTTTCAATAAAGAAGTTATTAAAGTCAAAATAACAACAAAGAACAATCGCGGTTACCATGGTTTCGGCTCATATGCACCTGATAATGTTGAATTTCAATTTATGAAAATGTTTCTGGTTAAGATAAATCGAATATATCCATTTAGATAGTCGTAGTTTAAATTATGAATGATACACGTTCAATATGAACTTTGTTAATGAAACTACTAGTATCATTAATAACTGTAATAGGTACTTATTATAATAATTTTTTATTTTATAATAATTATTAATATTTTAATAAACGTGGGTGCTCTGTCTACTTCTCAAAGCACTATGATATTTAATTTACGATCCATATCGTCAAAATTAATAAAGTAGGTGGTAAGTACATGACTTATTAGTAAGTACCAGAACCCCGCAAGATATTCAGGCTCCAACCAAGTTTCTTTTGTAGCGTTTGTTTTTGATATTAATATTATGGTTTATTTTTCGATATCCTTGATATTGGGCCTCAAACTAAAGCGCACCCTTGGTAAAAATTTTAAAATGAAGAAAATATCCGTACTAAAATCGTATAGTTTAATGTAAACGTTCATGGAATGTGGTTTTAACTGTCCAAATGTCATAGTCCCACAAATCTAGAAATCTCTCGGTTCGCATTCTAATTATTTTCAGTCCGCTCCAATTATTGGAGTCAAAACAATTAACATAATTAAATTACTTACATGTTCAACAACTGCCACCTTCCTTACGTTCCAGAGAAATTCGCATATGGCTAAGATAAGAGCTATGCAAATACCAGCGGCCAGCACTACGAAGACGCCACCCACGTGGTCCAGACCCAGTTCGGTCGCCGTTTCATCTCCGAATTGTTTGTCCTCCTACACAAAAGATCCGTCAAGCTTCTTTCAGAAAATATTAATTTATTGACTGATGCAGCTACCTCACTTATTTTCTACGACAGGAGAGAGCAACGTTGCCATATATATTGGGTCCCATAGATATAACATGTCATATTTTAGTACAAAAATACAAAATACGAAAATTTTGTCCATTGACACATAGTTAATATAATTAAAAGATGAATGGAATAGATGTTGTGTAATAGATACATAAAACGGTGACAAGGGCAAACCAAGAACTACATAAAAATTAGTGGGGCAGGTCACCCCACTTAGGAATATTGATTACAGTTATAAGATAATACAATATTGTTCCTTAAAAAATGATTATATTTAGTGACATAACATATTGTGAATGTTCATATTAATCACACTTGTACATAGTCCTTGTACATGCTCACTTGTACATAGACCAGTAACCTTGTTGCTTGTACGGCGGGGACATTACAAGAAATCTGGTGGTTACGATGACCTCGAATGCAGAACGCAACTGTGACAAAAATCCAGAAATAAACATATTGTTTGACCTTCTTTCAGCTTGTGTCGATTTTGCCTGTAAAGACTTTTTTGATAATAACGTTTTCATACTTTTTTAAATTAGACTAAATTTTCCACAATCTGAAAGTAAAATGGTTTATATAAGCCTAATGGTTTCCGAGATACAGGTACTT